>JAODAL010078137.1:0-13024 GCA_025379985.1 Phyllomedusa bahiana
CTTTTAATGGTCATCGTGCATAATCGATGCTCACTATCGAAAAACCTTATCGATAGCGGCCGACTATCGACTATCGATCGATCTCGATAGCCAACGCAATCGCTCAACACTAGTGCCAACGTTATCTCCCTGGCCATGCTTCACTTTCTGCCCACATATACCCATATTCGGCTCCCCCGGTGTCTTAGCAAACAAGTGCCACAACCCCCCGGGAGTATCGGATTTTACCGCCAACGCTCCGCACTGAGTGACTACTGCCGCCACTCCCTCGCTGAGCCCCTGTGCTGCTACTTTCTTGGACCTGCGAAGCGGTTTTTACCCGTGGCCACTTGGCTCCCGCCCTCACACTGCTGCTATCCTGCTGACTCACGGCCACACGGACCCACTTGCTGGCTGCGCTGCTGCCTGACGCGCAAGCTGACGCCCTTCTCCTGACGAGGGATGAAGCCCTTGGCCTCACCGGCTACAGTGCGGTCGGCAAACATCATCATCTATTTGTGTTTCATCGTCACTGCTGTCCTCATCACCGGTCTTGGTATGGCCGAGGCTGACCTCTCAAAACTGACCTCCCTTTGCCACTCTCCACATCTATACTTTGCCGTCTACTGCAAGAAGCAGGGGATATTGGCCCCATTTCTTCGCTGCCAAGTAGCTGCGGGACTGCCCTCCTCAAATTGTTCATCCTCACTATATAGTGGCGCTGAGCCCAGACCACATAGTAGATCTCTGGCTGAGGGAAACCGGATGGGACAGAGGCGAGCTGAGGACAGGTGAGGGCCGCTGACCCACTCCCGGGCCATGCCAACTAAGGGTTGTGTCTGAGGTTCCCACAGACTCTTGGCTGGGGTTGTCAGATGTCATCTGAGAGGAAGAGGATGACTAGTCAACAAATCAAGAACCCTTGGGTTGCTGAACAACAACACGGTCGCTAGATGACAGCGGCAGTTGTGGCCTCACCGAGTGACCCCTGCTGCGACGTCCCCTTGCTGTGCAGCCTGTTCCAGGAATGTTTGTGCCACTGCCACTCGCAGGTGCAGAGACTTCCACCTCTCTGTCTGACATACTGTTTGTTCTAATATGTACCGACACTGTTTGATGATGATATCTGTATATGATAAATTTTACACCCTGTATTTGACTCCAAATGAACCCAGTAACAAGCTTGGGTAACCCCTTGGATATAAATTGCGCTCCACAAATGGCCAGGAAAAATTAACTTGTATGTGCCGTTTAAAAACACTGTGTGTTTTTACTAAATGTAAAAGCACAAACAGGCTTAATTAACCTTCGGAAATGAATTAGGCTACAGGAAAAATTTATATATTTTGGCGTTGAAAAAGACGGTTTATTTTTGTCAGCACACCAGCAAAACAACGCTTAATTAACCCCTGGATGTAAATTGTGCCAAAGAATTGAGCCCCACAAAATAGTAGCTTTGTAGCGTGTTACAATTGCGTGTTTTCTACGCCACACAACAAGAGATACAGTTGTAATTAACCTTTGCTTGTGAATTAGGCTTCAGGAAAAATTTATATATTTTGGCGTTGAAAAGACGGTTTCTTGGGTCAGCACACCAGCAAAACAATGCTTAATTAACCCCTGGATGTAAATTGCGCAATAGAATTGAGCACCAAAAATGAAGTGGTATTTGTATTGTAAAAACGCTGTTTCTTTAAATGAATACAACAGGAACTGGCTTAGATCCCACTTGGATATTGAATGTATATGCATCTGCAGTGGACGCACACTGGATTTCAGATCCAATACCCAAAAAAATTAGAAATAGAACATTAAGAGTACAGTGTCTGAGACAAACTGAGACAGCCCACAGAAATCACTATTTAAAAAACAATTTTTCAGTCAGAGCTATCAGCCGCGCAGCACCTTCCCTGATGAGCACAGTGAGAGGAGTGTGAGCTCCCGGCGTCGCTGCCCGGACTTATATAGTGCGGGGACGTCACAGAATCCCGCCTGGTCTCTGATTGGCATTCATCTCTGCACATGTCATGCAGGCTATGCCCTTCTTCCTCCCAGATGTGCTTTGCCCCATGTATGCGCCATGTGCTCGCAGCCATTTTATCAATTAAAAGCACACTTCGCTCACCCGAAGTACCCCAAAGTTCGACTTCGTTCCGAACCGAAGTTTTCCTGAAATTCTAAACGAATTCCACTTCGTTAGAATCAATTCGCCCATCTCTAGTCAAGACCCAAGAGTTATGAATTATGTGATGTTATCATATCTCATGGGTAATTATAAACCTACCATAATGAGGCCCAGATTGTCCCAGCACCTTATAAATACTCTACCCAGATCCCTCTCGCTCCAGTCAAGGCTTTACATTAGGACGAGCCCCGTGTTACTGTTCAGGTAAGCTGGGAAGACATTGACATTTCTATTATATATTACATTTAGAGAACTATTATGCTGTCTTAGTAAGATCATTAATTTCTGAGAATTTTCTAATTCTGTTTAGAAAACATTTATATTAAACTCAGGATTTAGCAAATTTGAATTCAGAACAGGAGTGGGCTCTCACTTTATTGTATGTTGGTTTATTTTATTTAGCGTTTTATTTTACCTATCGTTTCTTTTTTTGTCTATTACTTGTCTTTTTCGAAAAGTATATTTTGACAAAGAAACAAATAGTGTCTCTCTTTGGGATATTAACATAATTATAGATAATAATTACATTTTATAGAAAGGTAAAATGAACATCTAAAATGTGCCGGTAATAGAATTTATGTTTGGAAATTTTTTACTAGCAAAAAATAATAAAATAGTTGCAAAACTAATGTTAGATTAACCCTTTACCTTCTAATAAATTGCAAAAACAACTCCTAATATTTAATTTAAGGAATACTTAGCATTTTATTGAAATTTGCTATTTTAGTTGAAATACTTTTGGTATTTCATAGCTTTATTATGGTGGATAAACCAAAAATGGCAGGTTTGATTAATGGAATTCAATCTGTGTAAATTTACCTTTCAATTTTTTTCCCCTATATTTATGATATCTGATTTAAACAAAACTTAACATTTTATTTAAATTGCCTTTTTAGTTAAAATACTTTTGGTATTTGAGTGTGTTATTATGGTGGATGAGACAAAAGTTTGTAGTTTTAGTTGATGGAATTTAATTTGTGTAAATTTGCTTTTCATTTTTATATGCTAATATATTGTATATTTGTTTAAACTAACATGATAGCTGAAAAATGTGTCAAAGGGTTTTTTCCAAGACTGCAAAGCTGATAACTAGAGATGGGCAAATCGATTCTAACGAAGTGGAATTCGTTTAGAATTTCAGGAAAACTTCGGTTCTGAACGAAGTCAAAGTTTGGGGTACTTCGGGTGAACGAAGTGTGCTTTTGATTGATAAAATGGCTGCGAGCACATGGCGCTCCATGGGGCAAAGCACTCTGGGAGGAAGAAGGGCATAGCCTGCATGACATGTGCAGAGATGAAGCCAATCAGAGACCGGCGGGATTCTGTGACGTCACCGCACTATATAAGTCCGGGCGCGACGCTGGCAGCTCATACCGCTCTCACTGTACTGATCAGGGAAGGTGCTGCCGCGGCTGATTGTTACTGAAGAACTGATTTTTATACAGCGATTTCTGTGGGGTGTCTCAGCTTGTCTCAGAGACTGCTTCTCTTAATGTTCTATTTCTGATTTTTTGGTGTATTGGATCTGAAGTCCAGTGCATATACATGTTAATGCTATCTGCTCACAGCACATTGAATATCCAAGGGGCATCTAAGCAGTTCCCTGTGTATTCATTAAAATAAACAGCATTTTTATAATACAAATACCACTTCATTTTTGGCTGCTCAATTCTTTTGCGCAATTTACATCCAGGGGTTAATTAAGCGTTGTTCTGCTGCTGTTGTGACTCCAAGAAACCGTCTTTTTCACCGCCAAAAAATACAATTTTCCTGTAGCATAATTCACAAGCGAAGGTTAATTACAATTTTTTTCTCTTGTTGTGTAGCGTAGAAAACACCCAATTGTAACACGCTACAAAGATAGGAGTTTCTGTCTGCTCAATTCTTTTGCGCAATTTACATCCAGGGGTTAATTAAGCGTTGTTTTTGTGCTGTGGTGAAAAAAATAGACCGTCTTTTTCACCGCCAAAAAATACAATTTTCCTGTAACATAATTCACAAGCGAAGGTTAACCCCTTAACGACCTTGGGCATATCAGTACGTCCCAGGGCCGCTAAGGGGCTTTGCAGGGGGATCGCTCCGCGACCCCCCCGCACAGCTGCCGGGTGTTAGCGGCAAATTGCACCGATTGGTGCGGTGTCGGCATAAGCGCAGCTATGCTGCGCTGATCCGATCACCGGGCATTGTGGTGGGGAGCCTTGTGAAGGCTCCCGTCACTTACCCTGGCTGGTTTGCCCCACTTCCGTCCGCAGACAGGAAGTGGGGAAACCGCCATATTTGTACACCCTAATGCATTGCCTATGCAATGCATTAGGTTGTATTAACAATCGCGCCACCTAGTGGTCAAGTACCACAGGTGGCCTCAATGTTACAGTAAAAAAAAAAAAAAATAAATAAAGTTTTAAAGTACAAAAAAAAAAGTATTAAAAGTTCAAATCACCCCCTTTCCCCATTTTACAAATAAAATTAAAAAAAAGTTACACATATTTGGTATCGCCGCATCCGAAAAAGTCCGATCTATAAAAATATAACATCATTTATCCGTACGCTGAACACCGTAGAAGAAAAAAAATTCCAAACGCCAAAATTGCGTTTTTTTGGTCATTTTACGTCACTCAAAAAATGGAATAAAAATGATCTATATAGTCGCATGCATTCCAAATTTGCTAGCGATAAAAAGTACACTTCAGCCCGCAAAAAATTTCCCCCCACTGCGTCCGTAGGTGTTAGTACAAAAAAGTTATTGGTCGCACAAAATGGCGCCGTGGCGCAAATTTCAAAAATAGAAAATGTTTGGAATTTTTTTACGGTACCAAACCATAACGGAAACCCTACATGTTTGGTATTGCCGGATGCATAACAACCTGAAGAATACAGATAACACATTATATTTACCAAAGATTGAACGCCGTAAAAGCAAAACCCCCACAAACATGGCGAAAATACATTTTTTTTCACAATTTGTCCCACTTGGAATTTTTTTGCGGTTTCCCAGTAAATTCTATAGTATAGTGAATAACACCATTAGAAAGAACATCTTGTCCCGCAAAATAAAAGCCCTTATGTGTCTATGTAGGTGGAAAAATAAAAAAGTTATGGCTTTCAGAAGGCGAGGAGGGAAAAACGAACGTGTCACCCAAAAAAACCGCCGGGTCCTTAAGGGGTTAATTACAATTTTTTCTCTTGTTGTGTAGCGTAGAAAACACGCCATTGTAACTCGCTACAAAGCTAGTAGTTTCCGGCTGCTCAATTCTTTTGCGCAATTTACATCCAGAGGTTAATTAAGCGTTGTTCTGCTGCTGTTGTGACTCCAAGAAACCGTCTTTTTCACCGCCAAAAAATACAATTTTCCTGTAGCATAATTCACAAGCGAAGGTTAATTACAATTTTTTCTCTTGTTGTGTAGCGTAGAAAAAAACGCAATTGTAACACGCTACAAAGCTAGTAGTTTCCGGCTGCTCAATTCTTTTGCGCAATTTACATCCAGGGGTTTAAATTTAAGCGTTGTTCTGCTGTTGTACTCAGTAAAAAAACTTTCTTTTTTTACCGCCACAAAAGAAATTCTGTAGCATAATTCATATCCAAAGGTTAATTAAGCCTGTTTGTGCTTTTATATTCAGTACACAGAGTACTTAAATACACTGTACTAAAAATACACAGAGTTTTTAAACGGCACATACAAGTCAATTTTTCCTGCCCATTTGTGGAGCGCAATTTATATCCAAGGGTTACCCAAGCTTCTTAGTGGGTTCATTTGGCGTCAAATACAGTGTGTGTATTTATATTAAGATTCTTCATCAACAGTGTTGTACATTTTAGAACAAACAGTAGTCAGAAAAAAGGGGGGCAGGCTTTTCCCCTGCGAGTGGCAGGGGAAAAACTTTCCCTGTAGCAGGTCGCAGCATAGCGGGGGGAGTCGCAGCAGGGGTCACCGGTGAGGCACAAATCCCGCTGTCATCTAGGGGCCGTGACTGACTAGCAACCCCAAGGTTTCTTGATGGTTACTGGGTCATCCACTTCCTCCAGATGAATCTGACAACCCCAGCAAGAGTCGGTGGGAATGTCAGACCCAACCCTTAGTTGGCATGGGCCGGGGGGGTCAGCGGCCCTAAATGTCCTCAACTCGCCTCTGTACCATCCCGGTTCCTCGCCAGAGATCTACTTGTGGTTGGGGCTCAGCCCCACTATTTTAGCGAGGTGAAAATTTTGAGGGGGCAGTCAGCAGCTATTGGCGCGAAGAAATGGGGGCCCAATATCCCTGCTTCTTGCAGTAGGCGGAAAAAAGTATAGATGTTGAGAGTGGAGGGAGGTCATGTTGTGAGGGGTCAGCCTTGCATACCAAGACCGGTGATGAGGACAGCATGACGATGAACAAATAGATGATGATGTAGCCGACCGATTTGGGGAGCCGGGGGGGTGGAAAGGGGTTCATCATCTTGGAGAAGGGGGGCGCAGCTTGGGGTTTTCAGGCAGGGTGAAACCCAGAAGTGGGTGTGTGGCCGTAGTCAGCGGATAGCAGCAGTGTGAGGTCGGGACCCAAGCGGCCAGGGAAAAAAAAACCGTTTTTGCGGGCCCAAGAAAGTAGCGGACAGGGGTCAGGTGCAGGGGGGGCGTAGTCACTCAGTCGGAGCGTTGGCGGTTTAAAAAAACCCGATATCGGCGGTGTGGAGTTCTTTGCTAAGACACCGGGGAGCCGAATTGGGTTTTTAATAAAATCTGTAAGCAGAAATGAAGCGGGCCCGGGCTATGTTGGCACCCGGCCTGCGTCAACACATGCAGCTTCACATCCTGGGGCCTGGGAAAAAACGTGGTCAGTGTGGTGGTCCTTTTCCTGCCGCCGCGAAAACCAGCAGCAGCCAGCGCCCGTGGACGATGCATTGCAGCCGTCAAGGCTCCCCACCTCTGCAGAAGGGAGCTTTTTTCTTTGCTCATCTCCGGGCCGATGCTCCTGCTCCTCGCTATCTGGCGGCAGCAGTCGTTCAGGAGGCGATTGCAAAGGAAAAAGTAGCGTCCAAAACATCTAGGTGCAGCAGCTGACCGTGTCCTGTCCAAGTTTGGTATGCAGTCCCTTTCCTTTCCAAATGGGGATTGACCCCTTAAGAGAATAAAAGGTTGTGCCCAGCGAGTGGGGTTCCCAAGCCGTAATTCTTTTCAAAAAGGGGTACAGCACTTAAATATGAGAACAGAAGGGGGCCAGTCCTTAAGCTTTCGGTTTTTCCAAAGGTGCACGGCAGCACGGGCGCTTGGACTGTAATTTCGGTCAGGGCCAGTCATGTCCCTTTAGGCCCATGGGTGAATGGCTTCGGCCCAGGCACACAACAACTTGGACAGGAGACGCCGCTTTCTCCTCCGTTGCAAACTGTGCCCTGCGCCAATTCGCTCCTCCTCCTCCACCACCCAACCCTCTCAGCCTCCACAATCTGCTCCATCATACAAAATGTGTAGGGGACAGGGTGTCAGCAGTTTACCCTGGCTTGCCGGGGGGAAGAAGTCCACAGGGAGGAAATGCTCCGCGTCATGCAGCAAGAAATCGATGTGTGGCTTTCTCCCGCCAATGCAAATCGGAAACCAGGTGAGGGGCAAAGGGAGGAACTGGTGTCCCCGGGTGCACCGGGAGGGATGGTCCATGCGCCCCCGCATGGCGCATGTGTTCAATTGGTTGTGAAAAAGGTTCCTGAAGTTTCCACCGATTTTCAGCAGATTCTGAAAAATGGCCAGGAAATGTGCATGACTTTATCCATTGTACAAAGCCCCGGAACACCCTCCTCGAGTTGCCCGCGGCAGAAGGCCTTTCCCCCAACACACTCGTATGCGATGTTTCCACCCCCTGGAATTCCCCGCCGGCATATGTTGGACCATGATTAAAGGGGAAAAGGGCCATTAACGATTTTTTGATCATCCGGCAGGAGAAAATTACTCTGGTAACTTTTATGTCGCCGTGGACTCATGCGTGACACCTGCCCTTTTTTTGAGGCCATTGAGGAGGCGACTTTTTTTGTCGTCGCCAGGATACGGGATGAAAAAACGTATTCCTGCTTCTGTCCCGGAAAGATGCTGAAAAAACTGTTGGGCAAAGGGACTGGGGACGTGGGTACATCTCGTGGCCACATGGTTCCCCTGGGACTGAAATGGAGGAGGGGAGGGGAAAGGGAGGAATTTGGGGCAGAAGATTGTTTGGGGGAAAAGGTGGATTTTCTACCCAGGTGACGAGAGGGGAGAGGAGAAACTGGGGGAGGGGGTGGAGATGGGAAAACGAGACAGGACCCCCAAGCACCGTGGCAGTATACAGTGGAAATGGAGGCAGGGAGCCCCTGGAGTCACTTGTGCAGGGTGGCCCACAGCATTGCTTTTTGCCTGGTAGTGACAGCCGAATAGTCATTGCCCACTCTGGGCATACTCGTTTTTGCCACCTCCAGATTGTCATTTGCCACTGTCTGACCTTTGCTGCTTTCTGACGTGACCTACACACTGTGTCATTGTCCCACTTGTGGCCCTACTCCTGTTTTTGCCACCTCCAGAATGTCATTGTGCCACTTGTCTGACCTTCATTCTTCTCCTGTGGTTCTGCCGTGACCTACACACTGTGTCATGTCCCAATCCTGTTTCCTACTCCCTTTTTTGCCAACTCCAGAATGTGGGTTGTGCCACTGTTGAAACCTCATGCTGCTCCTGTGGCTTACTGCCCGTGACCAACTCGTGTCCCTTGTGCCACTGTCTGACCTCCAATGACTGCTTGCTGTGGCTGCTGCCGTGACCTCCACCACTGTGTCATTGTTTCCCAAATTTGTGGCCTACTCCTGTTTTTGCCACCTCCAGAATTTTCATTGTGCCACTGTTGACCTCATGCTGCTGCTGCCATGCCTTTCCAAATGTGTCATTGTGCCACTGTCTGACCTCATGTGCTGCTGTGGGCTGCTGCCGTGACCTCCACACTGTGTCATTGTCCCACTCTGTGGCCTACTCCTGTTTTTGCCCCCTCCCGAATGTCATTGTGCCCCTGCCTGACCTCCCTGCCTTGCTGCCAGTGACCTACACACTGTGTCATGTGCACTGCCTGACCTCTGCTGCTGCTGCCGTGCCTACACACTGTGTCATTGTGCCACTGTCTGACCTCATGCTGCTGCTGTGGTGCTGCCGTGGACCTACACCCCTGTGTCATTGTCCCACTCTGTGCCTACTCCTTGTTTTTGCCAAACCCCCAGAATTTCATTGTGCCACTGCCTGACCTCCTCCTGCTATGCCGTTGACCTACACACTGTGTCATTGTGCCACTGCCTGACCTCATGCTGCTGCTGCCGTGACTAGACACTGTGTCATTGTTCCACTCTGTTTACCTACTCTGTTTTTGCCACCTCCAGATTTTCATTGTGCCATGCCTTTACCTCATTTTTTTGTGCCGTGACCTCCCACTGTGTCATTGTCCCCCTCTGTGGCCTACTCCTGTTTTTGCCACCCAGAAAGTCATTGTGCCACTGCCCGACCCCACTGCTGCTGCCGTGACCTACACACTGTGTCATTGTGCCACTGCTGACCTCTGCTCTCCTGCCTTTGACCTAAAAATGTCTTTTGCCCCTGTCTGACTTTTTGCTGCTGCCCCTGACCTACACACTTGTCATTGTGCACTGTCTGACCCTTTATGCTGCTGCTGTGGCTGCTGCCCCTGGGGCCTACCATTTTCATTGTGCCACTGTCGGACCTCATCTGTGTGTGGTGTGCCGTGACCTACACATTGTCATTGTGCCAGTCTGACCCCATGCTGCTGTTGGTGCTGCCGTACCCAACACTGTGTCATTGTTCACTTGTGGCCCTACTCCTTTTTTTTCCCACCCAGAAGTCATTGTGCCCTTTGACCTCATGCGATGTGGCGCCCCTCCCTCCACATCTGCCCATGATGTTGCCCCCTGGCCCTCGCTTTTTTTTTTCCAATTCGCTGCATGACTTTATGGTTTTCCCCCCTTCATTTTTTTTGGTCAGTTTTGCCCTTTTAAAGTGCCAGGGAATTTTTTTGTAAAGCGAATCTAAGAGCGGGGGCAGTCTTGCGTGTCATACTAAAAACAAATTGTTGAAGCCCCCCAAGTCCCTTGCTATTTAGCTGGCACAACGTTCTACAGACCCTGCAGGCTCTGTGCAGCCTGAAAATAGCTGTTTTTTAAAGGTTGTGGAAGTAATTCGGAACGAAGTTATTTTTTTTTGCCCAGAAAAATTGGCGAAAGTTAACGAAAAAAATTTGGGAAATTGCCCATTTTACTGATAAACCAAACCTCAATATCGTTTTTGGGAAAATGTCAGGTTTTTACTTTATTAATTTTCCCCTTTTTTTTTAATATATTGTGAAGTCCCCCTCACGTTTCCCGGCCACCATCTTGGTTTTAGCCTGGGGGTTTCTTGCTCCTGGATCCCCGTTCTTTTTGGGGGATGGGAATTGGGCCCCCAACCTCAGAACATGTGATTCTCTTTTAACTGACCTCAGCGCTTTTTTGAGGCACGGTTAGAGTAAGCGTACAAACACAAAAAAAAAATCAAAAAAAACCCTAGGTGTCTGGCACCTGTATACACTTTTATAGAAACCCTCTTTTTCAAAAGGCCCGTCTATGCCGAGCCCATTCACACTTTCCCACACTGGGGGGCGATTCTCTCAAAAGGGAAACCCTAAAAAAAGCATTAATCTGAAAAAAAAATTTGAGATTCTTAGTTCATCAAAAGTGCTTTGCCCCCCCGCTTACAAGGGATCTCAAGGCGGGTGGGCTACTTATCCTTACCTCTAATAGGCCAAATTCGATTCCTTTGGGGGGTTTAAGCCCGGGGGGCATAAGCCTCTTTTGATAAAAAAATGTAACTAAGAAATCTCAAAGTTTTTTTTAGTATTATAGATGCATAAATGTTTTTTAGGGGTTTCCTGTATTGTATAGCCCTATTGCAGTTGTGTGCCATGGTATGGAATGGTGTTATATTATCCCGCAGAAAAGCCAGTGGCCCCGGTTACTTGTGTTTTTCAGAAATGTTTTTTTGGTGCAGAACTTTACGTTGATTTGGTACATATTGCTTTTAATTTTGGAGGGGGGAAAATGGTGCCTCCTTTTGGTTCTTGCCCCCCCCCTTTTTTCCACAGTTTTTTATATCAGTGCAGAAAGCGTGCAAGGTTGGTGTTTTTTTTTATTTTTTCTCTGGTTATGGGGCCGGGTTTGGCCCAAAGAGAACTCTAAATTTGGCTTAGAGAGGTGATAGAGTAGGACCCCCCCCTTGAGATCCGGGTAAGCCGGGGGTTGGCATAAGATCTTTTGATAAAAAGTGTGAAAAAGAATCTCAAAGTTTTTTTTAAAGATTCTCTCCAAGTCTCTGTGGGGGTAAGGCCTCTTCCAGCCCTTGCTCACTATCTTGGGCCACAGGTCTTGATCCCCCCTGCAAAACCCCCTCGGGGTCAAAGCCCCTTTTTGGGGCAAGGGTCTTCCCTAATCCTCAGGGGTGGGCAACTTTTTCCCACGACAGCTCAGCTGTGGGCCCCCACCATGATACCCCACAATGAGCAACCGCAGGTCTAGCCACTTACCACCAGGGGCCCAAAACCCAAATACACGCTCTGCCAATCCCCACCACCTTCAGCCGCATGCCGAATTTAAAGGGTTACTACGGGCAACCGTTAAGGCCCTGCCCTATAGCCTTTTTCCCCCTAGACTAGTTTTGTATTGTGCCCATGGGCAGTTTCCTCACTATTTTGGGTTTCTCAGAAGCCCCGGGTTGGACCAAACCCACTATCTTCCCCAGAAGGTAATAAAGGGCACATTTTAAAGGGTCACTATACACCTTGGGGGCGCACCCCCCCAAAAAACCTGACTCTTTGTCTGGGGGGATATGGGGAACCCCAAAAACCTCTCTTAAAAATCAAGTTCGCGGGTTTCACTGACCATCAAAGTCCTTGGGTCAGTACATTCCTAATTTTTTGGGACCTGAACTTGCCTCTGGTTATTGTGACCCCCTCAGTTTTAAAAAATTTCCCTTTAGCTAGGATCCATGGACCCCCCATACAGCATGTAGAAAGGGGCCGGTTTTCCCCATGAAAAATTACCTGGCCTTTCACTAGTACCGAAAAACACATTTCCTGTTCCACCTCGTTTACCAGTTGTTTTAAGCAGCCCCTCTGCGGGAAAGTGTGGAGATGTTCTGCAATCCCTGTAACCCTCTCTAAGGGAGAATTCCAACCTCTATCCGGGCTCTCCTATATCTTGCGCATCATAAGTTTGTAGAGTCAATGGCGGACCTATTTAAAAACTGGGGAATAGTCATAGCAGCCCCGGTTCATCTTTTGGGTTCTCCCACTCAAAAACCAAACTGGGTGTGTTCACTTAAGTAATAGTCACAGTCTTAACCCAGTAAGTGTAGCGGACGGTCTGCTGCAAATGGCACCCACTTTAAGGGGCCACTTTTCACCCGGGAAAAAAACCCCTGTGTAGGTAATATTTTCTCCCTAATTCTGGGAGAAGTTGACTCAGAACCCGAACCCCTTTACCCTTGAGAATTCAAATACTCCACTGCCCCCCATGGGGCCCCCAGCAAAAAACCCTTTTTTTTTGGGTTAGCAGCTCACTACCATCGCTGCAGTCCTTGTGACCATTGCCGAAAAAAAAAACTGGAAAAAACCCGCAACCCTTGGGGATAAGGCCCCCGCTGCCACAGTCTCAGTGACATTTTTCTTCATTCCTGCAGTGTCACAATCCAGATAAAAGATACTTCTTGATACATGTCGGGTGCTCAAAAATCTGCCCTTTGGGAAAGTTTTCTTTTCCCCGGTTTTTTGCCCCTCCCCTCCGCAATCACCTTCTTCACTGTAGCACTGACACACCATAGCATCCCTACCACAATGGG
>JAODAL010078138.1:0-13024 GCA_025379985.1 Phyllomedusa bahiana
TTACTGCAGAGATTCCTCCGGGCCAGGAAAAAGGGGAGGGCTAAAGGGGGGGGTACTTTTGGCCCGGCGCCCCGATCGCTCCTGCGGGCGCCGCCGCAGCTCTGCCCCTGTGGGACGGGTGCCGCCGCGGCCCGGGGGTGGGGGGGCGGACGCACTCGGTCCCCGGCATGTCACCACTTACCCGCCCGCGCGCCGGTCTCCTCGCAGTCTCCTGCTGTCCGGCGCGCGCGGCCCGGTTATCCCCGGCGCGCGCGCACCGGCTCTGTGAGATTTAAAGGGGCAGTGCACCGGTAATTGGGTAATTGCCGGGCACGGCCTCTATTTCACCTGGGCGCTTCCGCCCGCTCCCTGCCGGATCTTAGTGCCTTGCCTATTGTGAAAGCGTTCCTTTGTCTCGTCCTGAATCTACCGTGTGCCGTACCCTTGCTTCCGTCTATTGACCACGTATCTCTGCCGCCTGCCCTGACCGCCTGCCTGTCCTCGACCACAAACCATAGCTGCCTGTCCTGACCTCCTGCCTGACCCCGACTACGAGCCTGCCTGACGATTTTGCACCACGCTGTACTTCGGCTGCCACCGCAAGCAAGTCACGTCAGGGGTAACGACCTGGTAGACTCCCGCCGCAGCAAGTCCATCCCGCTTTGCGGCGGGCTCTGGTGAATACCGGGACCTACTTAGATTCCGTTCCCTGGCGTGGCTTACACCATCGCTTGCGATGGTCCAGTGGATCCACTTCCGCGTCCGGAACCGTAACAGACCCACAGGTTTTCAGCAGCTACAGACCAATCTCCCTTCTCAACGTGGACCTTAAAATCTACGCCAAGCTCTTAGCAAATAGTCTCAACCCCCTTTTGCCCACCCTGATCCATCCCGACCAGGTGGGATTTACCCCGGGTCGTGAGGCCAGGGACAATACCTTAAAAACATTGGACGTCATTCACTATGCTAGACTGCACGGGGAGCCATTGTTAATCCTGTCCCTTGACGCTGAAAAAGCGTTTGACAGGATCTCTTGGGACTCACTGATTGATACCCTCAAACATGTGGGATTCGGCCCCATTTTTACCACTAAAATACTAGCACTTTATCAAAATCCTTCTGTAAAAATTAAGATCAATGGTGCCCTATCAGACCCCCTGGAAATACGCAATGGCACCAGACAGGGTTGCCCCTTGTCGCCTTTACTATACATTCTGATCATGGAGCACCTACTGGCTGCCGTGCGATCCAACCCGGACATCAAGGGCATAATGATTGGAGGGCAGGAGCTAAAATGCTCAGCTTTTGCCGACGACCTGTTAATTTATTTGACGGATCCTTTCATATCTCTCCCCTCCTTGATGTCCGAGCTGGACAAATTCAGCCTCTGGTCTAACTACAAAATCAATTATTCACAATCTGAAGCCCTGAATATTTCCCTTGATCGGGCCACTGTCCAGACCATTAATCTAACTTTTCTTTCTCTTGGCCCGAGGGAGGGATCTTGTATCTGGGGATTGAAATACCTAAGGTCTTATCTCAACTATACGAGAGTAATTTTCTCCCCTTGTTAGCCAACATTTCACGACTATTAGGGGGCTGGGGGCAGGGTGACTTCTCGTGGTTTGGTAGAGCGAACATTATTAAAATGTCCATACTTCCGAAACTGTTATACCTGCTTCAAACGGTGCCGATCTCCCTGTCCTCCTCCTTTTGGGTAAAGCTCCATCGAAGTTTCACTGAGTTCCTCTGGCGATGCCGCCGCCTCAGACTCAAAAGTGACATACTGTCTAGGCCGAAGGCGGAGGGTGGAGTGGGCTTACCCGATTGCAAGGTGTATTACCTAGCCACTGCGTATGCCAGGTTTTTGGATTTGATCCATAGCCCCCACGATAAGCTCTGGGTGTATATTGCACAGACAGTCTCTCCCCAGGTGATACTCTCTCTCCCGTGGGCCCAGAACCTTTCAACTCGAGACCCCAAACTTCTGTCCTTCAGTGCAGCCCATATGTTATTCATTATAATAAATTCCAAGGTCCCGGAACCCCTATTAGATTGAACGGGTCCCCTTTTCCCTATTTCGGATAACCATCTATTTCCTCCAGGCACTTCGGGGAGGTTTTTCCTGGGGAGTTCTAAATCTCGCCCGCTCCTCGCAGTACAAATACAGGCCAGCGGGGCACTGAAACCCCCTTTGGATTTGATCCAGGATCTCCCTCCATCTCCTAGGTACCAGTTTGAATATTTAAAGCTTCGGCACTTCTATGCCTCTGTTATCGCAAAGAAAGTCTCTTGTCGGGCGATTTCACCGTTTGAGAGACTTTGTGTCGCTCCGTCGCTCCCCAGGCATTTAATCTCCTTGATCTATCAGTGGCTGATCTACTCCTCTTGTCAAGATCTCCCTCATTATTGTAAGGCATGGGAGAAAGAGCTACGGAGGGCTTTTACTGTTGAACGATGGAGAAAATGCTTTTATCTCACACACAAAGCAGTGATAGCCTGCAAAGCGCAGGAAACAAGCTTTAAGATACTCTCCAGATGGTATAGAGTGCCGACCCAGCTTCACAAGTGGTACCCCAATGTCCCAGATACCTGCTGGAGGTGCAATCAGGAGGCGGGGTCTATGTCCCATATATGGTAGGGTTGCCAGGTATTACGGCCCTTTTGGGAACAGGTCCTTCAGGCTATCTCGGACTGTTGCGAGGTTTCCATCCCGGACCGCCCAGAAGCGGTCCTTTTATTTATGGAACCTTTTTCGCAATCCTCCTATAAAAAATCTTTGATAAGACATCTTCGGCAGGCAGCAAAGACGGTAATCCCTCGTCGTTGGCTTCAATCCGTTCCTCCGTCCATTGTTGATTGGGTGGAGGAGGTATCCTCTACTTATTGTATGGAGGAAATGATTGCCCACTCCCCCGAGGAGGCGATTAAAGTACTGCACACTTGGAGGCCGTGGACCCAATATCAGTCCTCCAGGGACTTTCGAGCCCTCTTAAGATGATGGTTGGGTCCCTCGATTTTCCGCCCCTCTCCTACGTGGGGTTCCGGTCGTGGGGGTCTGGGCCCTTGGCGATTGAAGCTTCCATTGGGAGGGATCCTCCCATTGTGTAGCTTTTTGCATAGCGTTTGGTGCTTCTCCGGGGTCCGTCGGTGTGGATTTCCTTTTCTCCTCCCTCCCCCCCCCCCTCCCTGTTATAGTTATTGGAGTATCAGGACCATCTAGGTCAATTAACGTTCAAACTTACTATCCGCTGATGGGTCCACCTCCCAGTCATGGGCATGTATTATGTTTTTCATGTTGACCTGTCATCCTTGGTCGTAGTATTGAAGGCCTACGCGACGAATTGTCTGCTTACTCACTGGACTCTTGTACTTACATAGTAGTGCCTTTGTTCATCTTACGCGTGCATGTTTTTATATGTCTATAGATAAAAAATGTTCTAATAAAAATCTATTATAAGTAAAAATCCAGATTTTTCCACCTTTATCCATAGTATGTGAAGCTTTATTTTTATGTAATTTTTTTATATTATTAATTTATTAAAGAGGTAAAAAAAGTAATTTTTTTCACATTTTTTGTTTTTTTCAACAACAAAAGTGGCACTAAAATATTTTTATTTAATTGTATCACTTTTAAGTTTTTTGAAGTTTTACGGTATTCGGGGGCAAGACTAAAAGTTGTGGTTTGGGCTATTTTTGAAAGTTATTTTTTCTTTTGTCTGTTTTAATTTTGTTTACATAATGTGCCCGCCCCTACGGTTAGAAAAATACATCTGGGAAGCATTTGTTGGTAACTTTTGTCTTTTCTTTTGTTTATGAAGGTAGGTCCAGTTACAGGGGAAATACAGCCCCTAATCTGATCTGTTTAGACCCAGCAGCATCTGCAGCCACCAGCTTCGGTGATCTCATGACCGCTAGGGCTTGCAGAAAGCTAGAAAGCTTCTGGCTATTCTGTATACACAGCACTCATATATGTATATACAACAGTCAGGAAGGATGGGATGGTAATAAATTGTCCCTGCTTTCTTTCAGGAGAGCCCTTTCTTCCCCATCTTGCATTATTTTTTTATAATCATTCCATTTTTATTGAAATTTTAGAAAGAAGGAAATGGAAGATACAAATAGTATCAAATAAGAACATAGAAATGTACAAGAGTCACTTGTGGTCTCAAAGAAAGCACAGCAAATCTCAATGAGTCATATAAAAAGAGTCATGCATAGTAAACAGTTTATATATAACATCAGATGAGGCAGAGTGTGTAAATCCAAAGTATTTAGTATAAAGCTTTGCTAACCAGAGTAACACCAGTCTGTTCAAAGAAGCACATTCCAGTACATTTAGCAAGAGGGGAATTAATAAGTTTAAGAATTATGGTTCAACAGTCACAAAAACTCTACGTAGTAAAAAGAGGGGAATTCTAACTCCGTAGGTTTTATTTAAAGTACCTGGATTCAATCCACAAGGACCATTTAGCTCTTTTAGAAACCAAATGTGGTGGAATGATTGATCCGGTTCCGGAATGAAGTTGCAGATTAGTTCTGTTAATTACTTCCTGAATTGCCAAGGGAGTAGGCGGGTTCCAGTAAAAGGCAATCACTGACCTGGCTGCAACTCATACATGAAAAATAACCATGTGGAAAACAGAAGGTGATTTCATTAATGAAATGTTCTGATGTTAGTTTAAAGCAACAACCAAGGATTTCTGTCAATAGTTCCTCCACTTTGTCCAAAAGGCCTTGGTCGAGGGGCAGTCCCACCACATATGAATCAAATAATCTACAGCTCCACAGTTCTTCCAACACAATTGGGAGTAACCTGGTGCCATATGTGTAATATTATTGCGCGTAAGATACCATGGTAGGTGGAATTTCCTGAATAGTTTGATATGATTGGCACATCAGAATAATTTATGTGGAATTTGCGAGGCAGTGATCCAATCAACAAGTGAAAAAAGATTTCCCTATTTTAAGGCATATTCCGGCTTATCCTGTAAGAGGTTGTAGGAAAGAGTAAGATAAGCTAAAGACGAGCCTTTTCCATATCCCTTTACTGGAATAGAAATTTGTGGAAAGTGAATCTTCACAATCGTGTCTCGTGGAACAGAAGACTGTAAATGTTTGGGTTTGGGCAGGCGGTGAATCCTGTAGCTTATCTTTACCAACTGCTTCTGGGATATCTCTAATCCATATATTATTATGTCAAGATCTTTCTTCAACATCCATCATTTTAGAAGATAATTTTTGGACTCCTTGCTCCAGAGCTGCGTTGGCATCAACTAGAAGGTTTTGTTCTTGAGACAAGAGAATAGATGTCTTTTCAGAGATCTCCCATCATATGTTTTGAAGAGTGTCTTGAAATGATGAAAAGAGATGTTGAAGGGTGGTTTCCGCAGAGTTGCGTTGTTCTGATCGCAATGTGAAAGTGCTGACCGGAGCCAGTGTGTGACCCGGAGTTAGATTTTAATTAGGGTGGCTACTCAGAGTCTCTAGTGTTTGGAGGAACCTCCAGGAACAGCACACTGCTCTCTGCTCCTGAGGTGTGCTGACGTAACTACTGGTAAAGCTACCATGCACCTTTCACTCCGCTTCTGAGGCTCCAAAATCTGCCCCAGTTCTCTCTGACACCTGTCAGTATCTTATAATTTAGTCAGAAGTTGCTGGATGAGGTTTGTTTGTGTCATTTTGTATTCTTTTTAAGAGAGCTCCTCTCCTACATGTATGGCGCCGTGTAGGTCCAGGCCACTCCTCATGTTGCAATCTTAACTGTTCAGAATCATCCGTAGAGCAGAGAGGATGTGGACTTTCAGCCTAGGGCTTGTAGGAAAACCTACACCTCTCATCGGATAGCCACGCAACTTCTGGAATCTGCATTTCCGTGCAGGCCTCTCTTGACCTCAACACTAATCTCCCCAAGTAACCTAGACTACCACACACACTGTGCGATTTCCCTATAGATTTTCTTCATGGTACTACTCCTCAGGCAGTGCACTCCCTCTGTCTTTCCTAGAGTTCAAAGCCACAGTATTTTTAGCTATTAAAAAAATATAACAACGGTTTCATCCTCACCCCTTCCTCTCTATCTGGTGCAGATTTCTGCTTTCTTAGAGGGACACTACCATCAAAACCTTTCTTTTTACACATTGACAAGCAATAGGTGACTATTATAGGGATTTGTTTTTTATTAGGCAATTGTGTGTGTGCCTGTATGTGTGTGTGTATATATATATATGTATTTTTTAATTATTTTTTTTTTTTTTTAAACCCCACCTATGCATATGACTCCTTGCTTTGTGTCTCTAAGTTCACCCCCTGGAATCTCCAATAGCACAACAGTGAGAGGATTGCTTGATGGTTCTTCTTCCAGGCCAGCTATGGCCTGAGAAGTGTAATTGTTATCAGTAGGACCTGATAAGTGTGAAGAGATTCATTCCCCAGTGTGGAAAATATTATTACATTATCCTTTCTGTATTGCTCTGGTCATTGCCCATTTATTATCTATCCCTTTCCAGAAAACAATAGACTGATTAACGCCATTAACTACTATTTGTAATGAGACTACATGGAGATAAACAGCACCAACAGTAAAGAGAGATCAGTCTTCCAACCACTAATGGAATTTCTCTCAATACTAATCACAGCTACAAAAGGACAAGATTTTATATGTAATTTTGCAAAGGAATGCTGAATAAAATATATACTGCCAAAAAGTATAAAAAAAGATTTGCTCAGCTTATAAGAAGTCACTTCTACGCCACTTATTGCAAGCCGCCAAAACCGTTATTCCAAGGCATTGGCGGTCTTCTGAACCACCTACCATTGAGGAGTGGTTTTCTGAGGTCTCCAAAACATATCTCATGGAAGAGCTTTTGGCTTCCTCGGAGGCTCAGGTACGCCAACTCCGTCAGACATGGGCCCCTTGGCTTTCCTTCCGAAATTCCTAGGTGTCTTTCCCATTCCCCTTACTTCTCCCCCCCTCACCCCTCCCTTTTTTTTTCTCTCTACCCCCTTCCCTCACGTTGAAGTTTAATCCAATTTTTTATGTCATAATCTATTGGAATGCTAGTATGGTTGTATCATATGTATTTCTGAGTTAGTTACATCGGATTTGAACTGTACACGTACTTTTTTCACCTGTATGAAGCTTTTTAAAGATATGCTGTGTCTATTGTATCTCACTGTACTTATTGAGCCGTATTGGGTCTAGGGGCCAATTTTTCTTCTTATGGTTGTACTTTCTTGGTTTTAGGAGACTTTTCATATATTCCTTTGTTGAATGTCAGATTTTACCTGCTTATTTTCTAATAAAGCTCTTTTGAATCGAAAAAAAAGATTTGCAGGAATATTGGTTTTAACACAAATATTCCTTTATGATTGAAGTGTTTCTGTGCCCCTGTATTGACGACACTGGGGTATGGGAGGCAGGGCTCTAGTATATCAATGATATATCTCTTGATTTGCTGTATATCTGTGTAGTGATATACATTGACATTTATTTTTTCACCTGATCAAGCCAAGTTTTCAGTGACACGGCCGCACAGTTCCTTTGCATTTGAGAGACAATCAACATTATGCCCAACTCAAGAAATGCTTTACTGCTCTTACCTACCCTTGTCTTCCCTGCCCGATTGTTGGTGTTCCTTCATTTATTTTGTTCTACATTGCCTGTCTTCTGTGTTTGCCGGTTTTGACTCCTGCTTATGTTTACAGTCTATTCTCTGTCTGTCGCCTGCCCTGACCTCAATGTTTATGACCCAGTTACGTTTCTGCCTGTCATAACATCTCTCCCAATGACCCGACAAAGACTCTGACTGATCACTTCCTGTACTATGTTGGCACATCGGCTGTCGCCACGAGCGGCCACATCAGGGGTAGCAACCTGGGTGTTCCCCACATCCAAGTCCACCCTTCCTTGCAGCAGACTCTGGTGAATACCAGAGGGATCCTTATATTTCACTCCCTGCCGTGGTTAGTACCACCTCTCACGGTGATCCGGCAGATCCACCACCTGCTGCGTGACCATGCAATTTGGCCATGCATCCTGCCAAAGTGCCTCTGCCAGACATCGATAACCTCATGACCAAAGTTGCCTGACAAATCCTCTGTCAAGAGCAGTTTTGAGATGCTACAGGGTGTTGCAGCTCATCTTCCAGTAGCTACTCCTGGTCTGCACCTGCCTCTGCCTTCATGTTATGACAGAAACCCCAAGCCTTCTTATTGTTTCCTAAATCAGTGTACAATACATTTTAAGGTAATGGCACATCAGTTTTTCACAGATCAAGGCAAGATAGCCATCATTATAACTTTTCTGTCCGGGGGTGAATTGGCCTGGGCCACATCCCTCTGGGAGCGAGGGCATTCAGTGACGGTTGATCTACAGGAGTTCTTGCTGGCCCCACAGAATTTCTCACCTCACGCAAGTCTTCCTGAGGTCTCCATAGCCTCCTTCATTGGCTCCTCAGGATGAACCCATGCAAGTGGAGAGAGCCCATCTGTCTGACTAAGGAAGCATCTATAGACACATTTAGAATTGGTGCTTGTATTGTGGCGGCAAGGAACATTTCTTGAAGTGCTGTCCGGTTCATCCGGGAAACTCTAGCAGCTAGGCTTTTGGGGAGAGGAGATCCTAGGCGAAAATGCGTCCTCTCCATGCCTGACCATGCTGGTCACTCTTAGCTTCTCATCTGGTGTCAGCTTTCAAGTTTCTGCCTTCCTGGAATTTGACTCTGGCTTCCAGATACCATCTGCCAGTTATTCGTCTAGATAAGCCTCTAATAATCTCTTCTCAGGCTCTATTCAGTACTGTACTGACTCTAGAAGTTGAGGCATCACACAAGGAGAAGATCACGTTCCACAATCTTTCCCATGAACCACTTCAGCAGTTCTCCTGGGTCTTCCATGTGTACAGCTTCACAACCCAGTACTGGACTGAAAATGGACAACGTCGCTGGGATCAGCAATGTCACTCATGCCACCATGTCTGGTGCAACCTGCCTCTCTGCCTATGCTCTTGACTCCGCTACCAGGTCTGACTGAAGCAAGCGGAGACCCTTACACCCTATCAGTCCTACGACTGCCCTTTTGGCATCACGCCTGACACTATGAATCCTCGCAATAAAATATATCATCAGTCTATGCCAAAAACCCAAGCCATGTTTGCCTACATTAAGGAAACCCTTAAGAATGGCTTCTTTCGCAAGACCTCCTCTCCTGCCAGTGCTGAGTATTTCTTTGGGGAAAAGGAAAACGGTTCTTTGCACCACTGTATTGATTACTGGGGCATAAATAAAATCACCATTAAGATCTGTTATCCATTACCTTTGACCTCTGAGTTTTTCGATCTGCTACAGGGAGCCAAGATCAAACATCAAAATCTTCAACAAGATCGACTTATGAGGGGCCTATAATTTTATTTGTAAGGGAGACAAATGGAAGACTGCCATCAACACCCATGATGGGCACTTTGAGAACCCAGTGATGCCCTTTGGTCTCTGCAATGATCCAGCAGTCTTTCAAGATTTTGTTAATGAGATTTTCCGTGATCTCCTATATGCTTGTGTCTTGGTCTATCTTGATCTTTTTTTTTTCCTCCATAACTGAAGCCTCATCGTGACTATGTGCGGCTGGTTCTACAATGCCTACAGACTTACAATCTCTATGCCAAGCTTGAGAAGTGCATATTTGAACAGATTAGTCTGCTCTTCTTCAGATATATCATATCAGATAAAGGTCTGCAGACGGATCCTGCAAAACTCTAAGCCATCCTCCAGTAGCGACGACCTATTGGACTTCTGGTTATTCAACACCTCTTGGGGTTTGCAAATTACTACCACCAATTTATTCCCCACTTCTCCACCCTGGTTGCACCCGTAATGGTCCTCACCAAGAAAAATAGAAATCCTTAATTCTGGTCGCCTGACACTTTAGAAGCCTTTGCCTGCTTTAAGGCCACTTTTGTCACAGCACCTGTTTTGACTCAACTGGAACCAAAAAAAACGGTTTTGGTGGATGCCTGATCTGTGGGAGCTGAAACAATATTCACATGGAAGACTCCTAGGGGTAAAAGTCTCCTGTGGTTTCTTCTCATAAACCTTCTCCCCAGCAGAAGGTGTAAATTACGCATAAAGGTGAATAATCCGTTAATGTGATTTATGAGGAAAATGTGTATAATAAACTTATACTGTATATGTAATGGTACGTGGAGAGTTAGGTAAAATGGCTGCTGGTTTGAACAGGTTTCTAGCATTCCCAGATTGATATAATCTAAGGATCTGCATTGCTAAATAGGTATTGTGTAGTGAGTTTGAGTCAGGCTCACAGAACAATTGTCTGAATTGTAAATACCGTTTGTCTATAACAATGTAGAAAGATAAGTGTTCGTGCTTGTGTATTTTCTCTCTACATATCAAAAGAATCTAGTAGAAGACTATACAGTTTTCTGAGGAGTTGTATGTCAGCTGCAGACTAGGTGGCATTTGAAAGTTGATTAAACAAAGATTTCTTTGTGTGTAGAAACAGATAGAGATCGGCCTTATCAAATTCAGTTATAGATTGGCAGTTTTTCAGTCAAACAAGTTATATTTACAAAATTGTCTACTGATGACAGAAGAGACAGTATGTCCGTCTCAGTATTGTTTTATGTATACATTTGGGAGGAGACAAATATGACTCAGCAGATCCCAAGATAGATATTAGTTTGTGGTTATGCAACCTTTGAGTCCAGAAGGGTATTTATACCCAGGGCCTGGATGGCTGAGGAGGAGGTTGCTGAGGACCTAGGCTCCTGGGTTCCAGGCCTGCTGGGTCCTGAGAGGAAGGATAGTGCCTGAAGGAAGGTCTTGTGTGGTAGACCAGGAGGACCTTAGTTGAGATTCTGGTAGATATATTTTGCATAACTCTCAATGTTAGAATTATTGTTTTGTTCAGGAGTTATTGTATTGTTTCCTTTTTCTCTTTTGTTGTTGTGTTGTTTCACAGGGTGTGGTTATAGGTGTTGATCTGCTATGGTTTGATATATGTTTTCCTTGTTGTTGTGTATTATTTTTAATGTATTTTTACCCATTGTACCCCATTTCATTCTGGATAAAATATATCCTCTTTTTATACATTTCTAGGTGGGAATATTGTTGTTGTTCAATATTAATATTGTTAATAATTAATATTTTTTACAAAGGGAACTACACTATTGAGGATCGTGAACTGTTGGCCAGTCAATTGGTATTAGAAGAATGGCACCATCTTCTGGAGGGGGCTTGTCACTCTGAATATTTATGCCGACCTTAAGAATCTGCTTTATTTACAGACTGCACAGCGTTTAAATCCCCAACAAGCTAGATGGTCTCTCTTCTTCTACTGATTTAACTTCCTCTTACACTTCAGGCCTGTGGAGGATAATGTAAACTGTTCTTTGGATACTGCGGTATATCATTTCCCCTGTGCGCCACTGCTCCCATTGACCTCCAAAGAATTCCTTCTGGGAAAGCTTTCGTACACTCAGCTCTGAGGACACAAATTCTTCAGTTGGGTCACTCATCCAAGCTTGCTGGTCACCTGGGAATTCGAAAATCCTTGCTGCTGATTTCTCGCCACTATTGGTGGTCTACTTTTTCCCAAGACGTCAAAGATTTTGTCCTCACTTTCACTACCTGTACCCATAACAAATCTTTACATCTGAAACTCTCCAGACTTCTGTAACCTATACCAGAAAAACCTTAGACTCATATTGCGATGGACTTTACATTCCTCTACTACTCATACAGTTGTTGGGTGGTCAGCGACAACCTCTCCAAGATGTCAAACTTCGTACCACTGCTAGATCTGCCCTCTGCACCTCAACTCACATCCCACTTCTTTCAACACATATTTCATTTGCATGGACTCCCTCTCCATACTATGTCTAATCGTGGGGTACAATTTGTCTCTGAATTTTGGCATTCATTCTGCTCTCGTTTTCAGTTCAAATGGATTTCTTTTCAGCTTACGACTCTCAGTCCAACGGGCAAGTTGAAAGAGTGAATTAAGTTCTTGGAAATTATTTCCGGCATTTCATCTCTGCCAAGATTACTGAGCTGATCTACTTGTTTCAGCCAAATTTTCTTACAACCATCTAGATTCTGACACTGCAACAGCTTTTCCGTTTTTCAGTGTTTATGGACAACACTGCAGGCCTCCTCTTACATTGCCGACTGCCTCTGATGTTCTAGCTGAGGACTCAAAAGGTAATAAATATCCCATATCTGGCAAGATATCTGACAATCGCTCTTCCAAGCACCTTTCTGGAACAAGACTCAGGCAGACAAGAAACTGAGACCTCCTCTTGTGTTTCATCCCGAAGATAAGGTCTTGTTGTCTGCTAACTACGTTTGCCTAAAGATCCCCAGCAGTAAGCTTGGTCCATGCTTTTTAGGACTCTTCCCGGTCCTTCTGCAAAACAGTTAAGTCTGCTAAAAACTCTGTTTGCCTTCATCTATGCGGATCTAGAATTCCTTCCCTGTCTCTCTTCTGAAACCGCTTGTCATTTTTCTCAATAAGCCAATGTCTCCTACAGAAGTGGATTCTAGTGACACCTACGAGGTACAAAATATCCTGGGTGAAAAATGTAAAAGATACTGTCTTGTTGACTGGAAGGGATTTGGGCCTGAGAAAAGATCCTCTCTAGTGTTGAGCGATTGCATTGGCTATCGAGATCGATCGATAGTCGATAGTCGGCCGCTATCGATAAGGTTTTTCGATAGTGAGCATCGATTATGAGCGATTACCATTTAAAATCTATGGGAGAGGCAACAACACCTTCATTATTACACCCAAAAAAAGGCTGGAGAAGCTGAAATTAACATCCACAACAGTCAAATGGATACGTCCTACATCTTAGGCAACACACTTTTGGTATAAAAAGTCACAGAAAAAAAGTCACAGACCATTTACTATCCCTGTCTTGTACCACAGCCTGACCCTTAAACCTCATCACCCACAAATTAAAAGTGACAGAAGGCAGTATGATTTGAACCATCATGTTACTTGAACTGGAAAATTGATATCCCCTTTTCCA
>JAODAL010078139.1:0-13023 GCA_025379985.1 Phyllomedusa bahiana
ATTTCAATAGCAAACTTTTTATAATAAAAAAATTTCCCACTACATTCTACACTAATCTGGTGAACTTTATCCAGTGTTTTTAAAAGAAAGCTTGTCTGTTTTTCACCCCGGGGGCCCCCCCCCCCCCCCGCCCCACCGCCGTAAAATTTACAGGGGTTTTCTGTTTTAAAATTCTCTACAAACTACAAAAAATTTTCAAATCCCTAATCTAACTAAATTGGGAAGGGATCACAGCTAAAGTAGGGTTTCTCTGTGCAGAAATAGACAATTTCGCGACTTTTTGGCCACGGCAAACCAGGCCTATCCCTATGGACTTTTGGGGAGAACTAGGCGAAACCCCGGAAACCTGTTCTAGTAAAACGGGGTCATGTGTTTTTTTCCCAGCCAACGAACTACACACCCATCATGACTCGCCACACTCTCACCCGCTCTATTCTGTAATCTGATTTGCTGGCCGCCAAAATACGGGAAAGCGCCGAAAAAGGGCGCATTTTAATAATGATCACAGATTTTAAACCTTTAATTATCGCTGACGGGAAATTTCGACCCCATAAAACCTTCCCGTTTTTCAACTTTTCGATAAAAATCGCTCAACCTTTCTGACACGGGCCCACATTTCACTCCATAATACCTTTATAGTTTTGATATTTCATTGTCCCTTTGCACAGTTTTCAAGACCCCCAGTACCAGATGCACAAAGGAAAAGACGATTTGACATGCAAAGAAAAAACCAGTCTTGAAAACATCTGCCAAAACAGTCTACCAAAGGGCTTTTGGCTTCATTACACTTTTGGCAAAACAGACATGGATGGGTGATATAAGTGATATATTTTCCCAGAGCTCATCTCAACCTAAAAGTTTTTCTGGGATCTTTGGTTACCATTCATATTACCATTTTTTACATTGTATCAATTTTCCACTACGCACATCCAGGAGGGTTGGGTGCAGTCCCATAGATTTAAAATTCGAATAACATTTGCAACTGTATAAAGGAACATCAAGCTGTTTTTGGGGACCTTTTCCTTTAACATTATTTTATTCTAAAACTCCTAAATAATTCTCTCCTTAGCTTTCTTTGCTACATGGTGTTTACCATACTGAACATGGACCAAACAGCGCAATGACTACTTCACCCTTTAAACAGGCATTATGACTGATTTCAAGTTTGAGGATACAGGACACATCTCAATTTAATTTCAATCTTTTCTAGGGGTACCATAATTTTTGTTTATGCCAGTTGATTTTTTTTTCTTTTGAAACATAATTCCAAATCCAATGTCTCATTTTCATTATTTGATTGTCAGGAAATTAAAATTTTTTATTACTTTAGACAATTTCAAGCTATTTTAGTGACAGTTGTGGGTTTTTCTGTCTTTAACGAAAGGGTGCTAACTAGTGTTGAGCATCGACAAAGTTGAAATCGGCACGGTTTTTATGTTGATCGGAATTTTCCAATCACAAGATAAATTAGGTGAGAATCTGCGCATAATCTATTACTATTGCGCCATTTTCGGTGCTTCCTGTCATTTTGGCAGCCAGCAAATCAGCTTAGAGCATAGAGCAGGGTGAGCTGGGTGTGCAACGTCATGACTGTGATGTGTATGGTTGTCATTGGCTGTAAAAATCACATGACCTCGTTTTACATAGAACAGCCCTTCCTGTTCAGCATCAGTGTGCCAGTGTGTCTCATAAGAGCAGGACGTGTGTTAGTTTTCTCCTCAATACAGCTCAGCGACACAGTTCTCTTTGTTCACACAGACAACTATGCTTTTAGCTGTGAACATTAGAACATAGGCAGATTAGAGAATTTCAGTTCTTAGTTAGTTAGGCTGAGACTTTTAAAGAAGCATCTAGCGCTGTACAGCCGCGGAGGGAGGGGCGGCGGGCGAACACAGACAGGCAGGCAGGCTTTTGAAAGGAGAGTGTATATTGTGCAGCCCAGACTGCTTTGAACCTGCATTGAAATGGCTTTTTTTTTTACCAGTTTATGGCCAGTTTTTGGTGAAATAGTACCTTGTATTTTGTGCAGCCCAGTTTTGTTCAAAGACCCACCTTGTACTTACAATAGGATACAGAACTTTTCTAGTCACTGCAGGTGTATTTCATAGGTGCAAAAACCACCTTTTATTATCCGTACACAATTTAATTAGGTTTTTTTCACTTTGGCGCAGCCCAGTTTTGTTCAAAGACCCACCTTGTACTTATATTAGGATACAGAACTTTTCTAGTAACTGCAGGTATATTTCATAGGTGCAAAACCCACCTTTTATTATCCGTACACAATTTAATTAGTTTTTTTTTACTTTTGTGCAGCCCAGTTTTGTTCAAAGACCCACCTTGTATTTACAATAATATACAGAACTTTTCTAGTCACTGCAGGTATATTTCATAGGTGCAACAACCACCTTTTATTATCCGTACACAATTTAATTAGGTGTTTTTCAGTTTGGCGCAGGCCATTTTTGTTCAAAGACCCATCTTGTACTTATATTTCGATACAGAAATTTGCTAGTAATTGCAGGTGTATTTCATTGGTGCAAAAACCTCCTTTTCTTATCCGTATAACATTTAAATAGCTGTATTGCACTTTGGTTCACCCCAGTTTTTTTCAAATAGCCACCTTGTACTTAAATTTGGATACAGAAATTTCATAGTTACTGTTGGTGTATTTCAACAAAGGACAGTCTACCTAAGGCTTTGTGGCTTGTCATTACACATTTTGGCAAAGACAGATATGGATGGTGTGATATGATAGTGATATATCTTTACCTTAGAGCTCATCTCTAAGCTCTAAGGAAGTTGTTCTGGGATCTTTGGTTACCATTCATATTATCCATTTTTTACATTTGTCATCAATTTTCCACTTACTGTCACATCCAGGGAGGTTGGCTGCAGTCCCATAGAGTTTAAACTTCTGAATAACATTTGCAACTGTAGTAACAGGAACATCAAGCTGTTTGGAGATGCCTTTACCTTTAACATGTATTTTTATTCTAATCTCCTAAGATAATTCTCTCCTTAGCTTTCTTTGCTATCATGGTGTTTACCATACTGAACATGGACCAAACAGCGCAATGACTACTTTCACCCTTTAAACAGGCATACTGACTGATTTCAAGTTTGAGGATACAGGACACATCTCAATTTAACATGTCCCTATGGTCAAATTATTTTCAATCTTTCCTAGGGGTACCATAATTTTTGTTTATGCCAGTTGAGTTTTTTTTCTTTTGAAACATAATTCAAATCCAATGTCTGATTTTCATTAGTTGATTGTCAGGAAATTAAAATTTCTTATTACTTTAGACAATTTCAAGTTATTTCAGTGACAGTTGTGGGTTTTTCTGTCTTTAACGAAAGGGTGCTAACTAGTGTTGAGCGATTATAATCGACAAAGTTGAAATCGGCATGGTTTTTATGTTGATCGGAATTTTCCAATCACAAGATAAATTAGGTGAGAATCTGCGCATAATCTATTACTATCACGCCATTTTCGGTGCTTCCTGTCATTTTGGCAGCCAGCAAATCAGCTTAGAGCATAGAGCAGGGTGAGCTGGGTGTGCAACGTCATGACTGTGATGTGTATGGTTGTCATTGGCTGGAAAAATCACATGACCTCGTTTTACATAGAACAGCCCTTCCTCAGCAAGGAACCATGCTTCATGTCTGGTGGGGTTGCCCAATAATTAAAAAGTTTTGGAAGCGCATTGGCCTCTTATTACAGGAAGAAATTTGGGGGATTCACTTTACAGCTTTCCCCAGAATTGCACTCCTAGATATAAATTTTTACTGAGATCCGCCTGTTCACAGAACAGTTTCTTTTCACATATTTAATTGCCGCTAGAACAGCTATGCATACCCACTGGAAGGACCCTAAGGCCCCTTCTATTACGGAGGTTATCGCCGTAATAAATTTTTAAAGCTGGCCTGTGAACTAAGGTTGATTGATTCCCTTTTTACTCTCACAAAAAAACGCTCTCTATGGGTACTTGGATTTCCTCCAGGTATTACTCACCTAAGGGTTTATAACACCTGTATTATTGATTTAATGTTTCTTCTACCCAAAATTTGCTCATAATATAACCTCGGTTAGTTGTTTACCCGTTTTCTGTTTTACTGCTTCTCATGCTCATCTGAACATGTACTGATTTCTACCTGATGATATCGAATGTTCTACCATCCTTTGTGTAACCGTTGTTTAAATTACTCTTTTGATTATATTGTTTTCATATCTGTACATGTCAATATCAATAAAATGTTTTTAAAAAAAGCCCTTCCTGTTCAGCATCAGTATGCCAGTGTGTCTCATAAGAGCAGGACGTGTGTTAGCTTTTTCCTCAATTTCAGCTCAGTGACACAGTTCTCTTTGTTCACACAGACAACTATGCTTTTAGCTGTGAACATTAGAACATAGGCAGATTAGAGAATTTCAGTTCTTAGTTAGTTTGGCTGAGACTTTTAAAGAGCATCTAGCGCTGTACAGCCGCGGGGGGGGCGGCCCGGGCGAACACAGACAGGCAGGCAGGCTTTTGAAAGGAGAGTGTATATTGTGCAGCCCAGACTGCTTTGAAACTGCATTGAAATGGCTTTTTTTTTTTTGCCAGTTTTTGGCCAGTTTTTTGGTGAAATAGTACCTGTATTTTGTGCAGCCCCAGTTTTGTTCAAAGACCCACCTTGTACTTACAATAGGGTACAGAAACTTTTCTAGTCAAATGCAGGTGTATTTCATAGGTGCAAAAAACACCTTTTATTATCCGTACACAATTTAATGAGGTTTTTTTCACTTTGGCGCAGGCCATTTTTGTTCAAAGAACCACCTTGTACTTATATTAGGATACAGAACTTTTCTAGTAACTTCAGGTGTATTTCATAGGGGCAAAAACCACCTTTTATTATCCGTACAAGATTTAATTAGTTTTTTTTTTCACTTTTGTGCAGCCCAGTTTTGTTCAAAGACCCAAACCTTTGTATTTACAATATATACAGAACTTTTCTAGTCATTGCAGGTGTATTTCATAAAGGGGCAAAAACCCCCCTTTTATTATCCATACACAAATTTAATTAGGTGTTTCTCACTTTGGCGCAGGCCAGTTTTGTTCAAAGACCCACCTTGTTTCTTAATTAACGTACAAAATTTGCTAGTAATTGCGGGTGTAATTTCATAGGTGCAAAAAACACCTTTTATTATCCGTACACAATTTAATTAGGTGTGTTTTCACTTTGGCGCAGGCCATTTTTGTTCAAAAACCCATCTTGTGCTTATATTTCGATACAGAAATTTGCTAGTAATTGAAGGTGTATTTTATTGGTACAAAAACCTCCTTTTCTTATCCGTATAACATTTAAATAGCTGTATTGCACTTTGGTTCACCCAGTTTTTTTCAAATATCCACCTTTACTTAAATTTGGATACAGAAATTTCGTTTTGTTACTGTTGGTGTATTTTATTTGGGGCAAAAACCCCCGTTTGTTATCCGTATAATTTTTAAATAGCTGTATTGCACGTGGTGCGGCCCTAGTTTTTTTCAAATAGCCAAGTTGCACGACAATTCTGAATTTTCTAGCAACTTTTCTCGTTTGTCATTTCTGAAAAAAAAACGCAATTTCTCATCCGTGTAACTTCTGAATAGTTTTATTGCGCTCGTTGAATCTCAGTTTGGCGCAGATAGTGCACTTGTATGATATTTTGTTGAAAACTATCCATTCCTAGTGCTACTGGGCAGTTGTAAATCCCTGGGACTGAAGGAAGAACACTGCTGATTTTTTCTTACGGTTCTTCCACCAGACCGCATTTCACAGATATTTGTTAGAAACATTTCAGTTTCTAATCCTTATTGGCTGTAGGAAATTAGAGGGATTTAAGAATAGCTGTGATTTGCCGTCTTTTGATAAGAGACTGTCAAAAACTCTTCCATAAATGGAGCAAAATGCAGGTGGTAAGCGAGCAGAGAGGGGTGTAGCACATGGAGGTAGAGGTACGAGAGAAGGTGCTCCTCCAGTGGTGGCGACAACACGCAAGCCAGTGGATCATCGGTTGCAGGAGCGTCCAGGCCTGTTTATCGCTGGGTCGGTGCTCTGTGAATCTCAGTAACGAACAGCGTCGCCAATCTGTTTTTTCAGTGGTTAATGCAACCTGCATCCACAGTCTTACCTCCATCGTCCTCCCAGTCACGGCACAAATGTCGTCATCATCATCGTCATGTGGGTCATGCAGGTTTTGGGGTCATGCTGCAGTCCAGGATAGGGATAGTCAATGTCCAGTTCAACTAAAATGGTGGTTGAAAGACTCCTTTTTCCGGCACTTTTTAAATCTGGGGTCATGCAGGTTTGGGGCTCATGCTGTGGCCCAGGACAGTTATAGTGAATGTCCAGTATAACTAAAATGGTGGTTGAAAGACTCCTTTTTCTGGCACTTTCCGGCATGATAATTGACGATATCGACTATCGACCCGATGACGATAGTTGACGTAATCGCTCATCACTAGTGCTAACAATTTTGTTAACTTGTTTAAATGAAGACTGTTTATACCATTGTGGAGTTTGTATCTGTTCTGGTCTCTTTTGTAGTCCTTCACTTGTAGACTGCGAAATTAGAAGTGTATTTTAGAGTTCACCTCTACTTAACACAAATGTGATAGTAATATTCATATATACATTTTACCAAATAATGATTACTTATATACTTTTGTAACTCTTTTGCACTCTGTACTTCATCTTGAGCATCAAACTTTGATCACCGACATCCCTGTAGTTTTCATAATTCTTTAGTGTAAATGACTAGCAGGTCTGGATCAGTAATCTGCCCTATCAGGCATATTTTCCGTGGTCTAGGTCAATCAGTGGGCTGCCTGCCACAAGTTGACTTCCCCCTGATCATGAGGAACTGAGCTGAATCACTCTTCCCTATGATAGAGAACACTGTGTGACTGAACAGGTAAAGCTGCACTGGATTCTTGGTGGCCTAGGGCACTGAGAGGGTTAATGTAGCAATACCTTGTAACCTAGGGCAGTAGAGGGATTAATGCTATCTACCTGGGGTATTGTGGCTACTTAACTCACTAGGCTCCAACACTGTCCTGGCTATTAGGGTGCTTTCACACGGTGCGGTTTTGGTGCGTTTTTTATGCTTTTTTTCAATGCGTTTTTTGTGCAGGAAGGCACAGCATTAATTGCTGTGCCTTCCTGCACAAAAACGCATTGAAAAAAAACCATCAAAAACGCACCAAAACCGCACAGTGTGAAAGCACACTTACTGTTTATTCTTAGCACTGATCATAAAGATGAGTGTAGGAAGAACAGAGAGGACTATGAAGCTGTAACAGTATGGCTGCTCAATTCTCTTTATGATCAGGCCAAGAGATACAGCATACTGTGCCCCATCATTAGCAGAGAGAGAAACACTGATTGGCGTCCCAGGGGAAGCTCTGAAGATGCAACTGTTTTAATATGGAAATGAAGATCATCACAGCTTCTCCTTGGGGAAACCTAACTGTGTTCTTTTGGTCAGAGAGGCCAGTGCATTAACACCTTTTAATGCCATAGACCACCAGGGATTTTTACATTAACTCCTCCCTGCCGAAAACCACCAAGGATCCTTACATTAACCCCTTCACTACCATAGACCAGAAAGGATCCTTACATTAAACCTCCTCTCTACCATAGACCACTAATTAGCCTTATTATGAGGCACATCATAATTAATGTATGGGGGTGCAGTATGTAATATAATTAAATTAAAGGGAGTGTGGTGTGTTAGGTAATCAATTCTGGGGAGTGTTGAGAAAAATAAAATTAATTTCTGATGATATAGTGTGTCATAATTTTTGGTGGTGCAGTGTGTGATAAAATTTATTTCTGGATGTGTGGTGTAAAATATAATTAATTTCTGTGTGTGTAGTATGTAATATAATTAGAGATGGGCGAATTGATCTAACTAAGTGGAAATTCGTTTAGAATTTCAGGAAACTTCGAGTTTCGGAAACGAAGTCGAACTTTGGGGTACTTCGGGTGAACATGGGAAGTGCTTTTGATTGATAAAATGGCTGCGAGCACATCGCTACATGGGGCAAAGCACTCTGGGAGGAAGAAGGGCAAATAGCCTGCTGACATGTGGCAGAGATTCAGCCAAATCAGAGACCGGCGGGAATCTGTGACGTCACCGCACTATATAAGACCGGAGGCGCTCCGCTGGAGCTCCACACTCCCTCACTGTACTCACAGTGAAGGTGCTGCTGCGGGGGATGGCGCTTTCTGAAGACCTGATTTTTATACAGCGATTTGTGTGGGTATCTCAGCTTGTCTCATAGACTGTTCTCTGAATGTTCTATTTCTGATATTTTGGGGTATTGGATCTGAAATCCAGTGTGGTTCCACTGCAGCTGCATATACAATTCATATCCAAGTGGGATCTAAGCCAGTTTTCCTGTTGTATTCATTTAAAGAAACAGCGTTTTACAATACAAATTACCACTTCATTTTGGCTGCTGAATTCTATGCGCAAATTACATCCATGGGTTAATTAAGCGTTGTTATTGCTGGTGTGCTGACAAAAATAAACCGTCTTTTTCAACGCCAAATATATATATTTTTTTTTGGTAGCCTAATTCACAAGCAAAGGCTAATAACAACTGTATCTCTTGTTGTGTGGCTATGAAAACACCAATTGACACACGCTACTAGTTTGTGCCGGCTCAATTCTTTTGCGCCAATTTACATCCAGGGGTTAAAAAGCGTTGTTTTGCTGTGTGCTGACAAAAATAAACCGTCTTTTTCAACGCCAAATATATATATATTTTTTTTGTAGCCATAATTCACAACAAAGGCTAATTACAACTGTATCTAAGGTAGTGTGGCGAGAAAACACTTCAAATGTAACACCTAAACTAGTTTGTGCGGCTCAATTCTTTGGCGTCAATTTATCATCAAGGTGTTAATTAAGCGTTGTTATGCTGGTGGCTGACAAAAATACAACCGTCTTTTTCAACGCCAAATATATATATTTTTTTTTTGGTACCTAATTCACAAGCAAAGGCAATTACAAAGTATCTCTTGTTGTGTGGCGTAGAAAACACGCAATTGAAACCGCCTACTAGTTTGTGCGGCTCAATTCATTGGCGCATTTACATCCAGGGGTTAATTAACCGTTGTTTTGCTGTGTGCTGACAAAAATAACGTCTTTTTCAACGCCAACTATATATATTTATTTTTTGGTAGCCTAATTTCACAAGCAAAGGCTAATTACAACTGAATCTCAATGTTGTGGTGGCGTAGAAAACACGCAATGTAACATCGCTACCCAGCTAACTAGTTTGTGGCGGCTACAATTCTTTGGCGCAATTTTACATCCGGGGATAATTAACGTTTTTTGCGAGGTGTGCTGACCAAAAATAAACCGTCTATTTTCAACGCAAATATATTATATTTTTTGGTAGCCTAATACACAAGCAAAGGCTAATTACAACTGTATCTCTTGTTGTGTGGCGTAAAAACACGCAATTGTAACACGCTACAAAAGCTACTAGTTTTGTGCGTCTCAATTCATTGGCCAATTTACATCCAGGGGTTAATTAAGCGTTGTTTTGCTGGTGTGCTGACAAAAATAAACCGTCTTTTTCAACGCAAATATATATTTATTTTTTTGGTAGCCTAATTCACAAGCAAAGGCTAATTACAACTTTATCTATTGTTGTGGGGCGTAGAAAAACACGCAATTGTTAACACGCTAACTAGTTTTTGTGCGGCTCAATTCTTTGGCGCAATTATACCTCCCGGGGTTATTAAGCGTTGTATGCTGGTGTGCTGACAAAAATAAACGTCTTTTTCCAACCGCCAAATATAAAAAATGTTTTTTTTGGTAGCCTAATTACACAAGCAAAGGCTACTTACAACTGTATCTCTTGTTGTGTTGCGTAGAAACACGCAATTGTAACACGCTACAATCTACTGATTTATATCTAACAAATATCATAGCCACCTAAAGACTAAATAAAACCACAAAGGTATATTAAAAACCTTGGAATTCTTAGTTTTTACATTATTTGATCAAAGATTGTATGTAAGCACACCTCCCAAAACGTCAAGCTACTAGTATTAGTGTGGCTCACTTCTATTGCGCAATTACATCCAGGGGTTTAATTAAGCGTTGGTTTGCTGCTGTGCTGACAAAAATAAACCGTCTTTTTACACACCGAAATATTACATTTTTACTGTAGCATAATTCACAAGAAAAGGTTAATTAAGCCTGTTTGTGCTTTTACAGTTAGTAAAACACACAGTGGGTTTAAACGCCACCTACACGTAAATTTTTCCTGGCCATTTGTGGAGCGCAATTTATAACCAAGGTTTACCCAAGCTTGTTACTGGGTTCATTTGGAGTCAAAACAGGTGTATATTTTATCAATACAGATAGCTTATCATCAAACAGTGTTCTGTACTATTTTAGAAACAAAACAGTATGTCAACAGAGAGGTGGCAGGCTCTGCAACTGCGGTGGCAGTGGCACAAACTTTCTGAAACGGGCCAGTCACAGCACAGCAAGGGACGTCTGCAGCAGGGGTCACTCGGTGAGGCACAACTGCCCAGCAGTCATCTAGCGGCCGTGTGTTTGTTCATCAAACCCAAGGGTACTTGAATTGGTTGACAAGGTCAACCTCTTCCTCCCAGATGACATCTGACAACCCCAGCCAAGAGTCGGTGGAACCTCAGACACACACTTATTGCAAGGCCCCGGGAGCGGGTCAGCGGCCCTCACCTTTCCTCAGCCGCCTCAGTCCCATCCAGGTTTCCTCACCAGGGATCTACTATGGGTCTGGGCTCAGCGCCACTATATAGCGAGGATGAACAATTTGAGGAGGGCAGTCAGCAGCTACGTGGCAGCGAAGAAGGGCCAATATCCCCCAGCTTCTTGCAGTAGGCGGCAAAGTATACGATGTGGATAGTGGCATGGGAGTCATGAGTTGAGAGGTCAGCCTCGGCTTTACCAAGACCGGTTATGAGTACAGTAGTGACTATGAAACACAAATATATGATGATGTAGCCGACCGTGCACGGATGGGAGCCCGGGTGAAGCAAGGGCTTCATCATCGTCAGGAGAAGAGGGCGTCAGCTTGCGCTCATGCAGCGGCGCAGCCAGCAAGTGGGTTGTGTTGCGCGTGATCAGCAGGTAGCAGCAGTGAGGTCGGGAGCCAAGCGGCACGGGTAGAAAAACCCGCTTCGCAAGGTCCAAGACAGTAGCGGCACAGGGGCTCAGCGAGGCAGCGGCGGCAGTAGTCCACGATCAGTGCGGAGCGTTGGCGGTAAAATCAGCTACTCGGTCGGTGTGGCAGTTATTTGCTAAGACACCGTAGGAGTCCCCCCGAATATGGGGTATATGTAGAATCTGTGGGGCAGAAAGTGGAAGCGAGGCCAGAGCTAACGTTGCACAACGGCCCTGCGTCAACACATGCAGCGTCACCATCCGGTGCCAGGGAGAAACCGTGGCTCAGACATGTGGTGGTCCATCCTGCCGCTGCAGCAGCAGCAGATTCCATTGGCACGCATGCCATTTCATCCAGTCAAGGCTCCACCACCACAGCAGAATGCAGCTTGTTTCTCTTTGACAACCTCTCCGGTCCATGCTCCTGCTCCTCCTACCTCATAGGCGCCAGCAGTCCGTTCAGAGATGCGATTGTAAAGAGACAACAGTATGCGTCCAACCATCCTAAGGTCAGCAGCAGACCGTGCTCCTGTCCAAGTTGTTGGTACTGCAGTCCCTCCCTTTCCAAATGGTGGACTCTGCACCATTCAGAGAACTAATGGCTTGTGCCGAGCCGAGATGGAGAGTTCCAAGCCGTAATTTCTTTTCCAAAAAGGCAGTACCAACACTTCATAAATATGTAGAACAGAAAGTGGTCAGTCCTTGAGCTTATCGGTTTGTTCCAAGTACACGTCAGCGCGGACGTCTGGAGCTGTAACTACGGTCAGGGCCAGTACATATCCTTTTACGGCCCACTGGGTGAACGTGCTTCCTGCCCAGGCACACCAACAACTTGGACAGGAGACGCCGCTTCTCCTCCACTTTGTCAAACTGCTGCACCTGCGCCAATGTCCCCCTCCCCCCCCCCCACCACCACCACCATCTCAGCCTCCACAAGTACTGCTCCATCATACCACATGTGTAGGGCACAGCGGTGTCACGCAGTTCTACACCTAGCTTGCCTCGGCGAACGAAGTCACACGGGGAGGAACTGCTCCGCGTCATGCAGCAAGAAATCGATGTGTGGCTTTCTCCGCGCCAACTGCAAATCGGAACCATGGTGACGACAATGGGAGGAACATGGTGTCCGCGCTGCACCGAGAGGGATGGTCCATGCGCCCTGCATGGCGCACTGTGTTCAATCTGGTTGTAAAAAGGTTCCTGAAGTCTTCCACCGATCTCAGAACATTCTGAAAATGGCCAGAAACTGTGCATGCACTTTATCCATTCGTACAAAGCCAGGACACCCTCCTCGAGTTGCAGCGCAGAACGGCCTCCCCCAACACTCTCTGATATGCGTATGTTTTCCACCCCTGGAATTCCAGCCTGCACATGTTGGACCGACTGTATGAACAGAGAAAGGCCATTAACGATTTTTGATGATCCAGGCAGACAGAAGTACTCCCCTGTGTAACTTTGATGTCAGCCAGTGGCAGCTCATGCGTGACACCTGCCGTTTGTTGAGGCCATTCGAGGAGGCCACGTTATTTGACATCGCCAGGACTACGGAATGAATAACGTCATTCCACTGCTTCATGTCCTGGAACAGATGCTGAAAAATCTGTCTGGGCAGGGACTGGAGATTGGCGACTACATCTCGTGGCCACATGAGTCCGGTGGGGACTGAAATGGAGAGGAGGAGGAGGAGGAGACAATTGGAGCAGAAGCATTGTCTGGTGAAATTAGGATTTTCTACCCAGGGGACAAGAGAGGAGGAGCAGAGCAGCTGGGAAGGTGGATGGAGATGAGGAAGACAGGCAGATGACCCCAAACACCGTCAGTATACAGTG
>JAODAL010078140.1:0-13022 GCA_025379985.1 Phyllomedusa bahiana
AATTATTTTTGGGACCTGATTGGGATGGCGGGGTTTTTTGAAAAATTTTGTAATTTCAGCTTGGGGAAAAAGCGGTTATTATTTTAGTACACGCACCCGGGGATGAGGGGTTATTATTAAAAATTACATGCGGAGGGGTGAGCGGATTATCTATTATATAGGTCAAAAGGGGAGAAGGAAAGAGCGGGTTTGTAATAGGACACTGAGTGGGGTGAGGGGTTATTATATAGGTACACTGTGTGGGGGGTGGGGGTTTATGTAATTATAGGAAAATGCGCCCGGGGAAAGAGGGGTTTGTTATGTAATAGGACTGAGGGGGAATGAGCAGGGTTAAGTATAGGGACACTGAGGTGGGGAGACAGGTTTTTTTAGGACCTGAGGCTGGGGTGAGCGGGTTAGTTATATTTTCACTGCGCTGGGGGGGTTTAGCGGTTTTTTATCATAGCAAAATTTATATTTTACACTGAGGGGGGGAGAGGGCGGGTTATGTTATAGGCACATGAGGCTGGGGTTTTAAAACGGGTTATGTATATAGGCACACTGCAGGCTGGGGATGAGCGGGTTATGTATGTATATAGGCACACTGCAGGCTGGGGATGAGCGGGTTATGTATGTATATAGGCACACTGCAGGCTGGGGATGAGCGGGTTATGTATATAGGTACACTGCATGCTGGGGATGAGCGGGTTATGTATGTTAAAAGGACACGAAAGGTGGGGGGTGGCGGGTTTTTTATTATATATTTCATGAGGCGGGGATGAGCGGGTTATGTATATAGGCACACTGCAGGCTGGGGATGAGCAGGTTATGTATGTATATAGGTACACTGCAGGGGATAGCGGGGTTTTTAAAAAGGCACACTGAGGTGGGGGTGAGGGGTTATGTATATAGGACAGGAGGTGGGGGATGGCGGGTTTGTTATAGGCCACTGAGGCTGGGGATGAGCGGGTTATGTATATATGTACACTGCAGGCTGGGGATGAGCGGGTTATGTATGTATATAGGCACACTGCATTTGGGGATAGCGGGGGATTATATAGGAATGCAGGTGGGGATGGGGGTTAGTAAAGGTACAGCTGTGGGGTTGAGCGGGGTTATGTAAAGGTCATGATCGGGGGGAAGCGGGTTTTGTTGTATTGGCACACTGAGGTGGGGATGAGCGGTTTATGTATGTTAAGGCACCCTGAGGCTGGGAGGGGGGTTTTTGTGTATATAGGCCACGGGCTGGGGAAAGCGGGTTTGATGTATATAGGCACACGCGGCGGGGATGAGGGGGTAGTAAAGGCACCCGCAGGTGGGGGTGAGCGGGTTTTGTTGTAAAGGCACCTGAAGGGGGTTTTAGCGGGTATGTATGTATATAGGACACTGAAATTTTGGGGGGGAGCGGTTTTTTTTTATGTAAAGGAAAAAACTGCAGGCGGGGGAAAAGGGTTATGTATATTTTGGACACTGCAGGTGGGGTGAGCGGGGATGTATTATATGGCACTGAGTGGGGGTGAGGGTTATGTATGTAATAGGGAACGCAGGGGGGGATGGCGGGCGATGTATGTATATAGGCACACTGCAGGCTGGGGATGAGCGGGTTTAAAGTTTTGTTTAACAATTTTGGGGTTTACGGGGTTTTGTAAATTAGGTACACTGATGGGGGGAGACGGTTATTTGTAATGGACACTGCAGGGGGATGAGGGGTTATGTTGTTTTAAAACACACGAAGTGGGGAAGACGGGGGTTTTGTATGAATAGGTACACTGCAGGATGGGGATGAGCAGGTTATGTATGTATATAGGTACACTGCAGGCTGGGGATGAGCGGGTTATCAAAAACAAAACCCTTTTATTGGTACATCGTTTTGTCTTTATTTAAACCTTTTAGGGGGGGGTGGCTAATTTTAAAAATCCCCCCCTTCCCTACTAAGGGGTTTTTGTGATAACCCCCCTTTACTGGTCTCCCAACTTTCTCGTTCCCATGAAGAAAAACCCCCATGTTCTCATGGTTTCCCAAAAAAAGTTTTGGCCATAGAAAACCGTATTAGTGACGGCGGAAATTTAGAAGTGTTCTACCTTTAAGGCTGAAGTGTGCAACCACATAATTGTAGTTTGAGATTTTTGGAGGTTATGAAGAGAAAATTTTTTTGGTTCTACATTAAAAGAAATAAAATATCTTTAAAAAACTTATTAGAGTCAAAGTAAATACTTGGGAAACCTCCTTTGGGCGATGCTGTACAGCGATTTGGTAAAAGTGAGGAAACCCTATTTGTCAACCATGCTTTTCGTTAGCATTTTTTACTGATAAAAAAAAAAAAAAAAATTTGGGAAGGATCAAAACCCAAGTCACCCCTTTTTTAAGATACAAATTTGGATATTTTTCTTAATACTACACCCTTAAAGGGGTTTTGCCAAATGAAAAATTTGACGTGGGATCCTCCAAAGGGGTATTTAATCACTTTTCAAAATATGTGTTTAAAAAAATTTTAACCCTGTGAGAGTTACGCATTGTCAGTCCCCTTAGTTACCTGAAAGTTTACATTGCACGCCCAAGGCGACAGGAGTGATCGGCCGTTTTGCATGTTTCATTTCTTATCGATGACGGGGGAAACGGGAAAGGGTTGAAAAGGGGCGGGAGAAAGTGCATGTATGAGTTTCGGTATAAAAAATCCATTTTTGTAAGTATTATTTGAGTAAATTTTAGAGATTGTTCCTCGCTCTCTGTCACCCCCCCCCTTTCCCCTGAGCCTTTTCATGACTCGGCATGTTTTTTTATTTTTCCCCCTGAGAAATAAGAGGTAAGGAACTACTTCTGGCAAAACCCCTTTAATATTACTTTGAGCAGCCAAAAGGGGAAGCTGTTTCTTTATGATAGAAAAAAATTCCCTTTAAATTTTAGGGCAAACATTGGTTGAGGGAAAAAAAAAATATCTCTACACTGTTTAAATCCATGTTTTTTTGTTACGTCATTAAAAAATTTTCCGAGGTTAAAAGGGATGTTTACACTGCATTGGAGAAAAAACGGCTCGAAAGTAGCCACTTTTTTTTCCGATGCAGGACCGCGGCTTTTGTCACGCTTTTTTTCTCATTTTTTTTTTTACGGTAATCTTTGAGACTGTGTCCCAATTCATAGGTAATTGACCCTTTCCCCAGTAGTTCTGGGTGTTCCGACCTTTCCGAATCATGTTCCCCCAGGTATATTTGCTTGGGGCTCCAGCCAAGGGAATTGACAGTCATCTTGTGTTTCTTCCATGTTCTAATAATTGCACCAACAGTTGTTGCCTTCTCACCAAGCTGCTTGCCTATTGTTTTTTAGCCCATCCCAGGCGTTTGCAGGTCTACAGTTTTGAACCCGGTGTCCTTAGACAGCTCTTTGGTGTTGGCCACGGTGGAGAGGTTGGAGTGTGATTGTGTGGACAGGTGTCTTTTTTTTTTATACAGGTAACAGGTTCAAACATTTGCAATTAATATAGATAGTGAGTGCAGAGTAGGAGAGCTTAAAGAAAAACGAACAGATCTGCGAGAGCCAGAATTCTTGCTGGTTGGTAGATGATCAGATGCTTATTTCGCGCAATAAAGTGCAAATTAATTATTTTCAAAAGTAGTGTACATACCATAAAAATGACAGATCTCTGCATTCTTTGCAGGTTGGAAAACATGCAAGTTCGTCAGTGTATCAAATACTTATTCCCCCCTGTATGTATATAGGTCACACTGCAGGCTGATTTTGAGTAGGTTGTCTGTATATAGGGTTTATCTATGTATGTATATAGGTAAGCAGCAGGCGGGGGATTATTGGGGGCAGATTCTCTATGTATATAGGTAAACTGCAGGCTGTGAATGAGCAGGGGCAACAGGACTTGCAGCCCAATTGCATCCTGACATCTCTCCCTGGTCTGGTGTATTCTTCCATCAGCGGCAGTCAGATTGTCACCACTACTTTGCTGCAGTTGTCACATGCCACTGTGTGTAACCTAAAAATAGCTCAACACACAGCCATCAATGTCTAAACCACTGGCAACAAAAGTGAGTACATCCCTAAGTGAAAATGGACATATGATGCCCAATTTGCCGTTTTCCCTAGACTGTCATGTGACCCGTTAGTGTTACAAGGTCTCAGGTGTGGATGGAGAGCAGATGTGTTAAATTTGGTGTTATTGCTCTCATACTGGTGACTGGAAGTTCAACATGGCACCTCATGACAAAGAACTGTCTGAGGATCTGAAAAAAGAATTGTTGCTCTACATAAAGATGGCCTAGGCTGTAAGAAGATTGCCAACACCCTGAGACTGAGCTGCAGCATGGTGGCCAAGACTATTCAGTGGTTTAACAAGACAGGTTCCACTCAAAACAGGCGTCGCCATGGTCAACCAAAGAAATTGAGTGCACGTGCTCAGTGTCCTATCCAGAGATTGTCTTTTCAAAATAAATGTATGCGCGCTGCCAGCATTGCTACCGAGGTTAAAGGGGTGAAGGTCAGCCTGTCAGTGCTCAGACCATTCATAGCACACTGCATCAAATTGGTCTGCATGGCTGTCATTCCAGAAGGAAGCCTCTTCTATAGATGATGCACTAGAAATCCCGCAAACAGTTTGTTGAGGACATGGATTACTGGAACCATGTCCTGTTGTCTGATGAGAGTAAGATAAACTTACTTGGTTCAGATGGTGTCAAGTGTGTGTATGGCGGCAACCAAATCTGAATGAATAGTACAAAGGCAAGTGCTGCTGGCTGTGGGGAGCTACAGTTCATTGAGGGAACCTTGAATGCCAACATGTTCTGTGACATACTGAAGCACCGTATTATCCCTTCCCTTCAGAAACTGGATCGCAAGGCAATATTCCAGCATGATAACCACTGCCTTGCTAAAGAAAATGAGGGTAAAGGTGCTGGACTGGCCAAGCATGTCTCCAGACCTAAACCCTATTATGCATCTGTGGGGCAACTATAATAAATAAAATATATAGTAACTTTGACTAAAGTTAATTTTTTTTTTATTTAAAGGGGTTGTCTCACTACAAGGATTGCTTTTTATGTTAAAGATCTTGCAGAAACAAGTCACTTTGCAATATATGTTCAGCAGTGTTCTACCTATTCCAAGCTATCCCCTATTGAATGGGCTGAATCAGCACAGACCTGTATGAACACTCCTGGTAGGCTGCCAGTGCTGGTCGCTTTAGCTACAGGCCTGGTGTCCTCAGCAGCTCATCGCTGCCGGACAGTAGAAGCCAGTAAACACCCACCTGAATTCTAAACTGAAACCAAGAAAACAGGACTGAGGTAAGAAGAATCAGTGTAGTGAGACAACCCCTTTAAACAGAGAAGCAAATAAAGGTATTGCTGTCCAAATTAAAAAAAAATAAAAAAAAACTAATCCCTCACTCTCTTTTGTTCCAGTCTTGGCACATACTTGTGTGTATATACACAGATGTACGTCACAGAGCTGGTGGATGTTAGAGGCCTTGAACTTCTCCACCTTTCGTTTGAGGATGCTCCACAAATGCTCAGTAGGGTTTAGGTCTGGAGACATGCTTGGCCTGTCCAGCACCTTCTACCCTCATTTTCTTTAGCAAGGCAGTGGTCGTCTTGGAGGTGTGTAAGGTTATTAATAAATATTTGTTAAATAGAATAAGGCCCCGTTCACACGGTGGTTTCAAAATCTCGCCGCAAATTGGCGTCTCCCGACGCGGGTTTGCGGCGCGGGTGGGGCAACAACGCCTGCAGCAGCACCGCGCGGCGGCCGCGCAGAGCACTCCCTGTCAAGAATTGACAGGAGAGTTCTCCACGCGCGCGGGTTTGGCCACGGCCAAACCCGCAGCGTGTGAATATTAACGTGGTTTCCCACAGGAAACCATGTTAATAAACTGGGTGCGCGGTTTTGGCCGCGGAAACCGCGTCGGAACCCGTGGCCAGAACCGCGCCCCAATCCGCCGTGTGAACAGGGCCTATGGCCAATACTGAACCCTGTAACAGGTATCCAGTCCGAGTATGTACCATTAATTACCACCCTTTGTTTTCTGTCACTGAGCCAGTAACTTACCCACATTTTCATTTTGCTTACCAACCTTTAATGTGGCACAGTATCAAATGCTTTAGAAATATATACATATGACATCTAATACTTCATCCAGATGCGGTCTAGGACTAACTTCATGGGTTAGACAAAACTTGCACAATTGCTGGCTGACTAAATAATTTTTTTTCCCCCCACTCTATCTATCTATCCATCTATCCATCCTACCATTCAAAAGTTTGGGGTCACCCAGACAATTTTGTGTTTTCCCTGAAAACTCATACTTTATTTATCAAATGAGCTGCAAAATGAATAGAAATATAGTCCAGAAATTGACAAGGTTAGAAATAATGATTTTTATTTGATAATAATAATTTTCTACTTCAGACTTTGCTTTCGTCAAAGAATGCTCCCTTTGCAGCAATTCCAGCATTGCAGACCTTTGGCATTCTAGCTGTTATATGCTGAGATAATCTGGAAAAATGTTTCCCGATACTTCCATAAGCCCCTCCCACAAGTTGGATTGGCTTGATGGGCACTTTTTGCGTACCATATGGTCAAGCTGCTCCCACAGTAGCTCAATGGGGTTGAGATCTAGTGACTGCGCTTCCATTACAGATAGAATGCCAGCTGCCTGCTTGTTCCCTAAATAGTTCTTGCATAATTTGGAGGTGTGCTTTGGGTCATTGTCCTGTTGCAGGATGAAATTGGTTCCAATCAAGCGCTGTCCACAGGGTATGGCATGGCGTTGCATAATGGAGTGATAGCCTTCCTCATTCAAAATCCCTTTTACCTTGTACCATCACATTACCTCCACCATGCTTGACAGATGGCGTCAGGCACTCTTCCAGCATCTTCTCAGTGTTTCTACGTCTCACAAATGTTCTTCTGTGTGATCCAAACACCTCAAACTTCGATTCGTCTGTCCATAACACTTTTTTCCAGTCTTCCTCTGTCCAATGTCTGTGTTCTTTAGCCCATATTAATCTTTTCCTCTTACTAGCCAGTCTCAGATATGGCTTTTTCTTTGCCACTCTGCCCTGAAGGCCAGCATCCCAGAGTCGCCTCTTCACTGTAGATGTTGACTGGCATTTTGCGGGTACTATTTAATGAAGCTGCCAGTCAAGGACCTGTGAGGCGTCGATTTCTCAAACTAGAGACTCTAATGTACTTGTCTTGTTGCTCAGTTGTGCAGCGGGGCCTCACACTTCTCTTTCTATTCTGGATAGAGCCTGTTTGTGCTCTCCTCTGAAGGAAGTAGTACACACTGTTGTAGGAAATCTTCAGTTTATTGGCAATTTCTCGCGTGGAATAGCCTTCATCTCTGAGCACAAGAATAGACTGTCGAGTTTCACATGAAAGTTCTCTTTTTCTGGCCGTTTTGCGAGTTTAATCGAACCAACAAATGTAATGCTTCAGATTCTCAACTAGCTCAAAGGAAGGTCAGTTTTATAGCTTCTCTAATCAGCAAAACTGTTTTCAGCTGTGCTAACATACTTGCACAAGGATGTTCAAAATATCCAATAGCTTTCTTACATAGTTAGCAAACACAATGTACCATTAAAACACTGGATAGATGTTGTTGGAAATGGGCCTCTATACACCTATGTAGATATTGCATTAACAACCAGATGTTTGCAGCTAGAATAGTCATTTACCACATTAACAATGTATAGAGTGTATTTCTGATTCAGTTAATGTTAGCCTTGTTGAAAAAAACTGCTTTTCTTTCAAAAATAAGGAAATTTGTAAGTGACCCCAAACTTTTGAACAGTAGTGTACATTTTTGGAGAAATGTCCTGTGGTCTAACAAAACTAAAATTGAACTGTCTGGCTATAATGACCACCGTTACATTTGAAAGATAAAGGAAGAAGCCTAACAATAACATCCAAACTATGAAATGGGAGAGAGGGGGGGTGGTACTGGATTCCTTTATTTGTGTTCTATACCATACAGTGAAGAAAATAATTATTGGATTCCTTACTGTTTTTGTAAGTTTACCAGTGACAAAGACATGGACAGTCTATAATTTTAAGGGTAGGTTAATTTTAACATTGAGAGATATAATATCCAACATAAAATCCAGAAAATCACCTTATATAAATGTATTTGCATTTTGTTGAGAGAAATAAGTATTTGATCCCCTACCCACCATTAAGAATTCTTGCTCCTAATCAACTCATTACCTGCATTAAAGACAGCTGTCTTAAATAGTCACCTTTTATAAAAGACTCCTGTTCCCGGACTCAAGTAATCAGTCAGACTCTAACCTCTACAACATGGGCAAGACCAAAGCGCTTTCTAAGGATGTCAGTGACCATGTCATAGACCGGCACAAAGCTGGAATGGGCTACAAAACCATAAGCGAGGAGACAACTGTTGCAATAGTAAGAAAATGTAATTGTTACGGCAGGAGTAGTGGATCCCCTGGACCACTGCAAGAGAGGGTGACGGCCACGCCAGGGAGCGGAGTCTAAGGAGGTCCCGGTATTCACCAGAGCCTGCCGCAAGGCACGATGGGCTTGCTGCGGCGGGAGTCCTACCAGGTCGCTACCCCTGACATGACGTGCTTGCGATGGTGGCAGAGGTGCAACGAGGTACCAAATCGTGAGACGAAACTCGTAGTCTGGGACAGGCAGGCGGGTCAGGACAGGTGGATGTTCGGGAACATAGACAAGACAGGAACGCACTTAGAACTCTTTCTCTACGGTACTGGGCACACATAGATCCGGTGAGGAAGTGCTGGAGGAAGTACCATTATATAGGGTCAGCAATTAACCCTGCCCCTTTAAATCTGAGAGAGCTGCTGCGCGCGCGCCCTAGGGATCGCGCGCAGCAGCCGGCAGAGAGACGTGCGGAGACAGGAGCGCGGCTGCGTAAGCTCTTTTTCCCGGGGAACCAAGTGCGCCCGCAGCCCGATATGTGACAGGAATAAATACAAAATGTCTGTCAATCGACATTGATCTTTGGCACCATGCAAAATCTTACTTTCCTCATGATCAAGGCTACCCAACAAGGAGAGAGATCAGCCTGAAACTACATGGGGGAACTTATTAATGTTCTCAAGGCAGCTGGGACCACAGTCACCAAGAAAACCATTGGTAACACATTACGCCATAATGGATTAAAATCCTGCAGTGCCCGCAAGGTCCCCCTGTTCAAGAAGGCACATGTGCAGGCCCATCTGAAGTTTTCCAATGAACACCTGGCTGATTGAGAGAAGGTGCTGTAGCTCAATTTTTGTCTAATCTGTCTCTGACATTAACTCAACTCGTCGTGTTTGGAGAAAGAGAAATGCTGCCTATGACCCAAAGAACACCGTCCCCACTGTCAAGCATGGGGGTGGAAACATTGGGCCACATGTATGAAAACTGGCTAGGTCTAAAACTCACTTAGTTGCCCATGGCAACCAATCAGAGTGCCCCTTTCATTTTTCCAGAGCACTCTATGAAATTAAATGGGTCCTCTGGTTGGTCGCCTTGGGCAACAAAGAGAGTGTAAGACCTAGACAGTTTTCATACATGTGGCCTATTATGTTTTGGGGGTGTTTCTCTGCTAAGGGCACGGGACTACTTCAGTGGGAGAATGGATGGAGCCATGTACCGTAAAATCCTGAGTGACAACCTCCTTCCCTCCGCCAGGACATTAAAAATGGTTCGTGGCTGGGTCTTCCAGCAAAATAATGACCCAAAACATACAGCCAAGGCAACAAAGGAGGGGCTAAAAAAGAAGCACATGAAGGTCATGGAGTGGGCTAGTCATTCTCCAGACCTTAAACTCATAGAAAACCTATGGAGGGAGTTGAAACTCCGAGTTGCCAAGCGAAAACCTCAAAATCTTAATGACTTCGAGATGATCTGCAAAGAGGAGTGGACGAAAATTCCTCCTGACATGTGCGCAAACCTCATCATCAACTACAAAAAACATCTGACTGCTGTGCTTGCCAACAAGAGTTTTGCCACCAAGTATTAAGTTTTGTTTGCCAGAGGGATCAAATACTTATTTCCCACTGCAAAATGCAAATACATTTATATCATTTATGCAATGGGATTTTCTATGCTTTGTTTTGGATATTCCATCTGTCAGTGTTAAAATTAACCTACCCTTAAAAATTCTAGACTGTTCATGTCTTTGTCAGTGGGCAAACTTACAAAATCAGCAAGGGATCAAATAATTTCCTTCACTGTTTGTAATTTTAACTTGGACAATAAAAGTCCAAGTTTTAATACGGACAGCCCGGATGTGGAGCTGGTTTGTCTGCATTCCACGTCATTGTATCTGGCTTTCTCATCACCTGGCTCTGTCAGCGGGACTTCATCCTTTTTGAATTTGTGAGCTGACTCAATCTCTTTTTACTATCATTTATATGGCCCCAGTAGGTAGGTATGTAAGGTCCCAAATGGGTAGGTATGGATACAGGGCCTTTTATAAATAAAAAAAATAAAATTAAAATAGTACTCGCCTCTCTCGTCACTGTTTGTGTGTGTGTATGTATATATATATGTATAAAGGGCCCTCCATCCTGGCACATGGTGGTCATTGACCTGGATAGTGACTGTCCACCCATCAGCCTGACTTTCAGTAAACTCTGCACACACTAGTCTGTCAAAACAAAATTTCTTCATCATTTACAAAGCTGCGGTTTTAAGTTGTCTGATTTTGCAATCCCATTACAAAATCCCATTGCTCCGCAATGCTGCAGTTTTTGGTAATGCGTTCCCACACAGACCCTGATCTTTCCATTGTTAGGTGATAGAACTACCCCCCTTAGACATAATATAACCTCTAATACTGCAGAATAATGTCAGGCGTTCACTGGTTTCCAGCTCCTAAATCTATGTAGTAATGACCTTTCCCCTACTTCTTACACACTCACCAAATATCTGACACTTGGCGTTCTCCAACTGCTGAGTGTGGTCACAGGACACTAGAGCGAGCAGTTGGAGGTCATATTCAGCACGCCCTGTTGCATGCTCAGCTAAAATAGCCTGGAGATCTTTTTGTCTTTCAAGCCACCTGTATGAAAAAGTGAACAAAACATCCTAAAATGACATTTGTTCATATAGAGATAATTAACTTCATTGAGGTACAGTGACGTTCTGTCTATCTTATATCTTCAAGACAGACTAGTGAATAGCAATAAAATCCAAATATTTATTTGAAGACTTATCTCAAGTAATAAAAATCGTAAAGACGTACTTGTAGTCCATTGAATAGATTCGCGATAAATGTATCAGCATGCAGCAGTATTAACAAAGTAACTTCAGGTGAACACCTGTAGCTTAGCGAAGACAGTTAGACAGGCAGTGCGTCACACACCAGACGGAAGCGACGTTTCGAAGGGCGGACCCCCCTTTCTCAAGCAAATTCCGTTTATCTGGCATTTGATGGAGTAATACAGCGCTGTACTTCTCCTTTTTACAAAGGGCCATATCAGGATTATGGTTGCCCTCAAAGGAATGTTAGTGACTGTAAGGCTGCGTTCCCACGGCAGCGGACAAATACCGGTCGGTTTGCCGGCCGGTATTTGTCTTGTTTTGTCTCCGTGATGAGCGGGAGAACAGCCCCCCCCCCCTCCTCCCATTGAGGTGTTCATATTCCGTCCGGAAACCGGACGGAAGAATGAACATGCTCAATGTTTCTTGAGCAGACCGCGGGCAGCAAAACCGCCGGGCGGAAAACCCGTGCAGTGGGTTTTCCATAGAGCACAATTGTGCTCATTTTCGGCTGGTTTTTCAGGCGGTCTGCAAAACCGCAAACCGCCTGAAAAGGCCATTTTCACACGGCTTATTTCGCAATGGATTTGCAGCCGTATTTACGGCCGCAAATCCGTTGCGAAATCAGCTACAACAAAGTAACTGGCCATTTTACATTGATTTTAATGGGAAATACGTGTCGTTGTTCAGACGACACTTATTTCCGTTCCGGATTGCGGCCGCAATCTGGCTGCAAAAACAATGTGCATGTAAATTATTTCCGGACGGATTCACCAACTATAATGAATGGGGATGGTGAATCCGTCGGGAAATCAGTTCCAAATACGTGCCACACTTAGTGGCACTCATTGGAAACTGATTTGCACCTGATTTTGGAACGTATTTACGATCGGCAATCCGACGTAAATACGTTCTGAAATAAGCCGTGTGAACATTGCCAAAAAACCGGCCGAAAACCCTTGCCGTGGGGACATGCACTAAGGGTGTGTTCTCATGGCGTATGTGTGGAGCATTCCTTGGAGTGTATTTATGCCGAAATACGCTCCACAAATACAGTGAAATAATTTATAAAGTGCTTTGTACATTTATGATTTTACTATCTTATTTCTTGGCGCATACTGTACGGCCATAAAAAGAATTGATCTGTCACTACTTTCAGGTGCTTCCGCACCAAGAAATAGAGACGTGCCTGCACGTACTTTCAACAGCGCTAATGAACGCGTACCTGTCGCAATACGTCATGTAAACATACCTTTAGACTGTATATAAGTACTCCTTAAAGATTTTTTCCAGGTCATTTATTAATGTTTTTAGCATACTAAGACCCTGATAAAATAAAACGGCTTAGTCTCGCCTGCATTACAGCTCTGCCGGGGTCCACAGTCTTTGCCAGTCTTCTCTTTACACGATCCAGCTGAATGGGACATCACCGTTGCGGCCACTGAGTCACTTCTGTATGTGTAGCCCAACACATGCTGCGAAGGAGCCCTAGAATACACTAGAGCAAATGTAGCCTTATCTGGACTACCTTTGCTCTATTTCCCCCACTTTGGACTACATGTATGAAAAAGGCCTAGGTCTAAGGGTAGGTTCACAAGGCGTCTTGTGAACATACGGCTTTCTGATGTGTGTCTGGGTCCGTCTGAACGGACCCAGACACGCATCTAACAATTAGCACTGTGTTTATCACTGCCAGCAATGGGAAACACGCATCGGCATTCACATGGGTAATCGCTGCTGCGTGTTTGCATTGCGTCTGTCAGGTCCCTCTTTCGGATGCGACCCAAAAATTGCATGTCATTTTGGAT
>JAODAL010078141.1:0-13022 GCA_025379985.1 Phyllomedusa bahiana
AAAAAAAATGTTTTTTTCCCATTTTTTTGGCCAGAAACCCTTATTAGGATTTAAATTTTCCCTGTGTTTTCAGTTCTATTGCAATAAATGCGTGTCAGTGTTCCCAGAAACCGGCATAATTATCCCTATAACTTTTAAATTTTTTTATTGAAGTCTGCGTCTTTTTACCACAAAGAGCTCATTTGAGCAATTGTGTTATACATATTTGTAGTAAATTAGCCTGTTGTCAGTGGGGAGGCCCCCATATTAACCCCATATAATTTTTAATATTTATTTCATCAGTCGTATCAGTTTGGCGCTATTGGTTTTGTACGATATTTTTTTAAAAACTATCAATGCTATCCTAGGGGAAGTTGTTATCTCGGGGGACTAAAGGGAAAAACACTGTGATTTTGTGTTACGGTTCTTCCCACCAGCCCACATTTCACAGATATTTGATAGAAAAAATTTCTGTTTCTAATCCTAGTTGGCTGGGGAAAATTTAGGGGGATTTAAAAATAGCTGTGTTTTGCCGTCATTCAATAAGGCTGTCAAAAAACTTTTCCCTTACCTTTTAAATTTTATATTTCTGAACATGGAGCAACTTTGCAGGTGTTAAGCGAGCAAAGAGGGTGAGGCATGGAGGTAGAGGTAGAGGAATGTGCCCTTCCAGTGCGGGAAAAACACGCAACCCAGCTTTTCATGGGTTGAAAGGCCGTCGGGCCTGTCATCGCGGGGTCGGTCCCCCTGTAAATCTTATTTAACGAACAGCGTCGCCAATCTGTTCTTCGTGGTTAATGCAACCTGCATGCTGTGGTCCCAGGAAGGGTAGTCAAGTATTCAATAAAAAGGTGGTAAAAAACCCCTTTTTCCAGCACTTTTTAATCTGTGGGTCATGCTGTTTTTAAGAGTCAGCTGCAGCCGGACAGGCCTATTAATGTCAAGTTCACTAAAAAACGGGGGTTTTCAAAGACCCCTTTTTTTGGGCACTTTTTAATCTGGGGTCATGGGTTTGAGGGTCAGCTTTTGTACAGGACGGGGGATAGTAAATATCTGTATTTTTTTTTTGGGACTCTTGTTGCCTAATTGTCTTGCCAAAGGTACATGTATCCTTTTTCCCTGTTGGGTGTTAATTCCCCCCTGTTTGGGTGTAAAAATGAAGCTGCTGCCTCCTCATAACTTTAAGGGTCATGGGGTGTAATCTGTTATCGATTAGGGCGATGATTGCCGATTTCGACTGTCAACTCGTAACGATAGTTGACACAAAAGCTCTCACTAAATTATTTCAATATCTCTGTTGTATTAGGGGGAAATTTTTAAAATTCAAATAACCCACTCAATATGATAGGTTGTATTGGGATAGAAATACAGACTGCTTTTTTGCGCCATTATTTCAATACTCCTGTTTTTGTTAGAGAATTTTTAAAATTTAAGTAAACCATCAAACCTGATAGTGTTGTATTTGGTAGAATACAGACTGCTTTTTCTGTGCCCTTATTTCAATACTCTTGTTATATTTGGGAATTTTAAATTTAAGTAAACCACTCAAACCTGATAATGTTGTTTGGGATGAAATACAGACCGCTTTTTATGCACCATTATTTCAATATTCCCGTTTTATTTTAGGGAATTCGATTCTGGGAATCCTCATCCTGTTTGTGTTTTTACTTGGAGTGAAATACAAGTGTGTATTTTTTCATTATAACTCTTCATTAAAAAGAGTTGTAAAAATTTTTTATCAGACAGTATGTCAGAAGAGAGGGGGCAGGGTCTTCACATGGAGTGGCAGTGGCACAAAAAGTTCCTACAGCAGGCACAGGTAGCAGCACAGTAAGGAGACATCCAGCGGGGTCATCGGTGAGGGCCCGAACTGCCGGTGTCATCTAGCGGGCGGTTGTTGACCGCAAACCCCAAAGGGGTTTTGATTGGTTGAATAAAGGTCATCCCCTTCCTCCCAGATGACATCGCAACCCCAGCCCAAAAGTCGGTGGGAAAACAAAACCCCTTAGTTGGGGATGGGCCGGGGTGGGTCAGCGGGCCCCCCCCCACCTGTCCTCAACCAACCCCCTGTCCCCCCCTGGTTCCCTCAGCCAGAGATCTACTATGTGGGTTTGGGGTCAGCGCCCCTTTAAAAGCGAGGCGAAAATCTTTGAGGACATCAGCAAATACTGACTCTATTGGTGGCTCCATTGCTTGGCTCAAAAAGAGTGTTGGAGAACAGAGTGCTGAGTTTAAAAACCCGGGGTTAAAAAAGGGGAGAAAAAGGTAATAACCAAAACCCCTTTTATTTTAAAATTTAATTCCCCTTAACTTTTTTTTTTCTCTTCATTCTGTTCACCGGGAAAAAGGGGGCTTCATGGCAATTTCCCGCAGTGCACAATTGCCATTGTATGCATATGGAGCAAGAATCCAGGGTGAATACCGCTATAACAGGGTGTGAGTTTTTTGCTACTTGGTAGCTCGCATTTTAGACCTAGAGGGGCAAAATGCGACACTGAGGGGGATTGACAATGAAGAGAAGAGTTTGCCACTCTTGGGGCAAACAGTTAGTGGGCTAAATTTTTAGGGTGGAGTATTGGATCAGCGGGAGGAGCCGTGTAGCTGGGTTTAATGTAGACAGAGGGAGTTCTAGGGTACCAGAAAAAGGAAGGGCCACTTCTCCTCCTGAAAATTCCTAGCAAAATTGCCAAGTTGGGCGATAATGCTGGGAATCAGTCTCAGAAATGGCAGCCCTAGTGGACACTGCTCTTCCTAGCAGCCGGAAAGCAGCCCAACTAGTAGTAGGGGGATGGGAATGCAGGTAAGAAAAGACAGTTATAGTTGTAGGGATTCTATAATTCAGGAAGAGGGATAGAATAATTTGTCGCCAGGACCGCCTCAACCGATGGTTTGCGGTCTCCCTGGTCCCAGGGTTAGGCATGTGGTGTACCGGGTGGAAAAAATTACTGGAGGGGCTGGCGATGACCCAGCTGTTTTTGTCCATGTTGGAACCAATGACAGAAATAAAACGGTGGGTGGAGGATCCAAAAGAATAATTTTAAAGAACTAAGGCTCAAAGCTGAAGGGAAGGGAAACCCAAGGTTGTGTTCTCCGGAATACTGCCGTGCCATGTACTACTCAGGAAAGACAGCGGGAGCTCAGGGAGTTAAATGCATGGCTGAAGTCTTGGTGTAGGACAGAGGGGTTTGGGTTCTTAGAGCACTGGGCTGATTTTTCATTGGGGTACAATGTGTTTTCTAAAGATAAATTGCACTTGAATGGAAGGAGGTCTGCTGTGCTGGGGGAAAGAATTCTAGAAGGGGTGCAGGAGTATTTAAAGTAGGGAGGGATGAGGAAGGAAAACAATATTGAAAATGAAGGTAGATAGGTTAGAGAGGGGGCAGCCCTATATCGGCGGGTGGAGAAGTGGAATGGGGGGGTGGAGTAGACCAGTGGATAAGGAGATACATGTGTTGCAAACCAACATTGAAGATATAGGTACCCACAATATCTCATGTAATCTCATGCCATCTACTAATTGTATAATAAATAATCACATGCTGTCCACTAAAGGTATAATTATAATCCCCATGCCACATCTGAACAGGTAACGTATAATCCCATGCCATCTACCGAAGGAGAGATGTTTAATCGAATGCCGTCATCTGAACAGGTACTTTAATCCCATGCTGTCTACTGATCGGGTAATGAAATGATCCCATGCCGTCTAATGAACATGTTTAGTTTACAATCCCAAACTATTGAGGGAAAGGTAAAACTGGAAGGGAACTTAAAATGTCTATTCACAAATGCTAGAAGTCTTGCAACCAAAATGGGGGAACTTGAGGCGCTAGTTGTAGAGGAGCTGATTGATGTGGTGGGTATTGCTGAAACATGGCTGGACTCCTCGCAAGGGCAGTTAATCTTCAAGGTTTTAATCTATTTAGGAAAGACAGAGTGAACGGGAAAGGGGGGGAGGAGTTGTCTGTATGTAAGGAGTGATATGAAGGCAAATGTGAAAGAGGTAATGCAGGTGGAGTAGCTAATGATGTGGAAACATTGTGGGTGGAAATACAAGGGGGGGATTAATGCAGAAAATATTATTTTTGGTGTAATCTATAGACCCCCAAACATCACTGAGGAGATAGAAGAACAGATGCATAATCAAATGTTGCGGGCAGCACAGGCAGGTACAGTGATAATAATGGGTGACTTTAATTTCCCAGGCATTGACTGGGGTCACGGTTCTGCATCAACTGAAAAGGTAAGGAAGTTCCTCAATCTTTTAAAAGAGGATACTTTTAGGGGGCATTTTTGTGGAGGAACCCACTAGAAGTGATTTCTGTTGGATCCCGTCATTTCTAACAAAACAGAACTTGTCGGAGCGGTCACGGTTCTGAAAATCTTGGTAACAGTGACCACAATATAATTCATTTTAGCGTAAACTGGAAAAAGAAAAACAGAGAGGGAAGGCAAAAACATTTAATTTTAAAAGGGCCAAATTTTCCTTATTGAGGGATGCAATACAGGACCTAGACTGGGAGCAGCTATTAGCAAATAGTGATATAGAAGCCAAAATGGGGGAGCTTTAAATATACTTTGGGGAAATTTATTGCAAAATATATTCCATGGGTAACAAGTATAAGCGACTAAAAATAAAACCAACATGGCTTCTACCTTCTGTTAAGAGGCAATAAACAATAAAAAAGGGCATTTAAAAATATAAGTCAGAGGGGTCGGCATCAACCTTTGAAAAATAGAGAGAGCTTAATAAAATCTGTAATAAAGTGAGAAAGCAGCTAAAATTCAAAATGAAAGGCAGGTGCCAAGGACAGCAAGACTAACCCTAAGAAATTTTTTAAGCATATAAATGCCAAAAAAGCCCAAAGTCAGAGCAAGTAGGACCCTTAAGAACCTGTGAAAGGGGAGCTGGTCACTGGGGACCAAGAGAAAGGCAGAGGGACTAAATAGGTTCTTCAGCTCAGTATAAAACTATCAATGAAATAGTAGTTGATTGGGGTGGGCCAAGTGCAGATGTAGGTGGTGCCAGTACTGGTAATACATCATCTGCTATAATTAATTGGCTCAGTGTAGAAAAAGTCAAAGCCAAGTTAAATAAACTGAATGTGAACAAGGGTCCAGGCCCTGATGGCATTCACCTAAGAGTTCTTAAAGAACTCAGCTCGGTTATCGGTGTGCCCCTGTATATGATATTAAGAGATTCCCTGGTGACTGGTATAGTACCAGGAGAGTGGTACAAGGCAAATGCAGTTCGCATCTTCAAAAAGGCTCCATGTGTTGCCCAGATAATTATAGACCATAAGTTCAACAATCTGTTGTGGACAAATGTTTGAGGGCTCATAAGGGACTATATACAGGAGGGATGTTTTACAAACACAATTTTTATTAGTGATTGTCAGCATGGATTTACTAAGGACAGAAGCTGTCAGACCAATCTGATCTGTTTTTATGAAGAGTGAGTAGAAATCTGGATAGCGGGGCAGCTGTGGATATTGTGTTTTTTTAGACTTTGCAAAGACATTTGACACTGTCCCGCATAAACGTTTGTTTGAGAAAATTAGAATCCATTGGGTTTAGAGATAACAGTGTGTAATTGGATTAAAAACTGGTGCTGGATCGTACTCAGAAGTGGTGGTAAATGACTACTACTCTGAGTGGTCCCCGGTTGTGAGTGGTGTGCCGCAGGGCTCAGTATTGGGTCCTCTCTTATTTAATGTATTATATAGTGGAAGGGATCAATAGAACTGTTTCGATTTAAGCAGATGACACCAAGCTATGCAGGGTAGAGCAAAACCCACTTCTCAGGTCCAAGAAAGTAGCGGCACAGGGGCTCAGCGAGGCAGCGACGTTAGTAGTCACTCAGTGCGGAGCGTGGGCGGTAAAATCACCTATTCGGCAGTGCGGCAGTTTTTTGCTAAGTCACCAGAGGAGCCAAACATGTGTATATGTAGAATTTGTGGGCAGAATGTCAAGCGTGGACAGGGAGCTAACGTTGGCACCAAAGGGCCCCTTTCGTCAACACATGCAGCGTCACCATCCAGTGGCCTGGGAGAAACGTGTCTCAGATGTGGTGGTCCATCCTACTGCCACAGCAACAGCAGCAGCACCTAGTGGCACGCATGCCATTTCAGCCAGTCAAGACTCCACCACCTCTGCCGAAGAGAGCTGTTTCTCTTTGCCATCATCTCCCGGTCCAGATGCTCCTGCTTCTCGCTACTCATGGCGCCAGCAGTCGTTCAATGAGGTGATTGCCAAGAGACAACAGTATGCGTCCAACCATCCTAAGGTACAGAAGCTGACCGTACTCCTGTCCAAGTTGTTGGTACTGCAGTCCCTCCCTTTCCAAATGGTGGACTCTGCACCGTTCAGAGAACTAATGACTTATGCCGAGCCGAGGTGGAGAGTTCTAAGCCATAATTTCTTTTCCAAAAAGGCAGTACCAGCCCTTCAAAAATATGTAGAACAGAAGGTGGTCCAGTCCTTGAGCTTATCGTTTTTTCCAAGGTACACGGCAGCGTGGACGTGTGGAGCTGTAACTACGGTCAGGGCCAGTACATATCCTTTACAGCCCACTGGGTGAATGTGCTTCCTGCCCAGCCACACCAACAACTTGGACAGGAGACGCCGCTTTCTCCTCCACGTTGTCAAACTGCTGCTCCTGCGCCAATGTCTGCCTCCTCCACCACCACCTTAGCCTCCACAGGTGCTTCTTCTTCATACCACATGTACAGGGCACAGCGGTGTCACGCAGTTCTACACCTGGTTTGCCTGGGCGAATGAAGTCACACAGGGGAGGAACTGCTCCGCATCATGCAGCAAGAAATCGATGTGTGGCTTTCTCCGCTCCAACTGCAAATCGGAACCATGTTGACGGACAATGGGAGTAATATGGTGTCCGTGCTGCACAAAGGAGGGATGGTCCATGCGCCCTGCATGGCGCACATGCTCATTCTGGTTGTGAAAAGGTTCCTGAAGTCTTCCACCGATCTTAAAGACATTCTAAAAATTAGCAGGAAACAGCTCCTCGAGCTGCAGTGGCAGAAACACCTCAACAAACACACGCTGATATGCAATGTTATCCCCCGTTGGATTCCAGCCTGCACATGTTAGACCGACTGTATGAACAGAGAAAGGCCATTAACGATTTTTTGATGATCCAAGCGAACAGCATTACTCCCGTGTGTAACTTTGATGTCAGCCAGTGGCAGCTCATGCATGACACCTGCCGTTTGCTGAGTCCGTTTGTCAGTCGCCAGGACTACGGGATGAATAACATCATTCCACTGCTTCATGTTCTGGAACAGATGCTGAAAAATCTGTGTGGACAGAGGACTGGAGACGTGGCGACTATATCTCGCAGCTACATAAGTCCGGTGGGGGCTGAAGTGGAGGAGGAGATTGGAGCACAAGCATTGTCTGGTGAAATGAGTAGTTTTTCTACCCAGGTGACAGGAGAGGAGGAGCAGGAGCAGCCAGAGGAGGTAGATGGAGATGAGGAAGACTAGGCAGATGACCCCCAAGCATCGTGGCAGTATACAGTGGAGATGGAGGCAGGGAGTCCCTCAGAGTCACTTGTGCAGATGGCCCACAGCATGCTGATTTGCCTGGCTAGTGACAGCTGAATAGTCACCATCCGGCAGAGGGATGACTTCTGTCTCTCCACCCTCTTGGACCCTCGCTACCAGTCCAAAATGGGATCCTTTTTTCCAGCTGCTGAGAGGGAGGACAAACTCAAGTACTATAGAGAAATCCCCCGTAGTCAGTTGGCCGCTGCCTATGTGCAGCATGGTCCATCCTCTGACAGTTGTGACCAGGGGTTTCCTCAGCACTCACGTACCACTGCCACGGCTGCTGGGGAAGGTGGGGGGGTAGGAGCAGTACCTGCTCCATCAGCAGAAAACCAAAGGGTCTGGAGTCGTTGAAGAGCAGCTTCCTCACCCGCCTAGTGAGGAGGCACTCACCAGCAGCAAGACCTGGAGCAGCCCCTGAACCAGCATGTGGTGGCCTACTTTGGACAGCATCTGCCATCCCAGTTAGAGATCCGCTGGACTACTGGGGCAGATAAACTGGATGTGTGGCCGCAATTTGCCGAGTTTGCACTGGATAAGCTGTCCTGCCCGGCCATTAGTGTGGCATCAGAGCGGGTGTTCAGTGCGGCAGGGGCCATAGTTACCCCGAGAAGAACTCGCTAGTCAACCCAAAATGTGGAGAGACTGACCTTTGTCAAGATGAATCAGGCGTGGATCGGCCAGGATTTCCCACACCACACCAATGCCTTAGGCATCAGATTACATCAGCCATGACACCTCACCAAAACTTAGAGAGTCTGGATTCAAACTACACCTGCCTCAGCCACTATTCTGATGCTGCCACCCGCCTGATGTCACACATATGCTGCCAGTTGCTCCATCTGCCTCCCACCATCCTTTACCAGGCACCTCCCCACTCTATCATTATGCCACTCTGTGGCCTACTGCTCTTGGTAACACCTCCCGAATTTGTCATTGTGCCACTCTCTGACTTCATGCTGCTGCCGTCACCTTCCCCACTGTGTTCATTGGGGCCCACCCCTCTGACCTCATGCTGCTGCTGATGCTGCCGTCACCTCCACACTGTGTCATTGTGCCACTCTATAACCTCATGCTGCTGTTGTTTCTGCCGTCACCTCCACACTGTGTCATTTTTGCCGCTCCCGTGGGTTCCTGATGTTGCTGCCACCTCCAGAATGTCATTGTGCCACACTAAAGGGCCTCATGCTGCTGCTGCCACCTCCATACTGCGTGATTGTTCTACTCTGTGGCCTACTCATGCTGCTGCCAAGTAACCGCTGTCTCACTGGAACACCCTGTGGTTTCCTATGCTGTTTCCACACTCACCCCTCTATGACATTGCCACTATATTTAGTTTTCCCCTTCTTTTTCACCTGTCAGAAAGAATGGGAAGGATCAGGATTGTCTATTCAAAAGCAGGAGTGGATACAGAACACAGAAGACATGCAAATATCTCATTTACTGGTCATCTCTGTTTTGGATCAACTCCTGTTTGTTTTTGGCTTTAGCAATACTGATGGATTATTGACCGATTGAAAGCGGACACTGATGGATAAAGGAAGGGTAAAATGATCCCGAGACGTCAACGCAAAATTACTGCCGACACCCTCTCCACTCAATCGGGGGGGCCCCTACATGTATCAGCGTTTTAATAGAATAGGTTTTGTCATATTCTGTGACGGTTTAAAGCTCTGTCCTAATGGAGTGCCCCTTTGTGACGTCCCCTTACTGTGCTGAACCTGTACCAGCTCCAGGAACCTACTATTGTGTTCTTTGACACTATCGTAGGATCTTAAGCCTCAGCTTGTTTTTTTCCAGCTGGCGCTGCCATGACTTTATCAGGCTGCATTCCCGGGTCCAGTTTTTTGGGCAGTTTTGCCCCCGTAAGCGTTCTAAGAGCGGCGGCAGTCATGCGTTCATACTAAAACACAGCTTGTATGAAGACCAAAACCAAGCTCCCTCTGCATATTTGAGCATGGCACAATGTTTTACAGCACCTGCAGGCTCTGTGCAGCCAGGAAATAGCTGTTTTTTTAACATGTTTCATCGCGAATTAATCGGGTCGAAACTAATTTTGACGGAAAATTGGGCGAACTCGGCGAATCAAATTTTGAGAAATTTGCCCATCTCTAATGACAGTTTGTTATGTAAAAATGACAGGTGTGCATTAAGCTACAGAAAAGATAGCTTTTCATTTGTTTCAAGAATATTCGGGATTTAAAATTAAGTGCATATAAGAGATCATAAATCATCACCTCTTCTTCCTTACACTTTACAAGTGTTTGAGGTGAGACAAGATTCTGCTTTTTATCAACATTGTCAGTGCATGATAACTAATGATAACCAAACATCCCACTTTGTTAAATTAAAAAAGGACAACTAGGGACAGACAAAAAGAACCCTATACAAGATACAAGATATTAACCAAGCTTTTTTGGTTTACTGTTATGGTTGTGCTAGAATGTGGCATAAAGTGGGTATACTCTGTGAGAACAGGGCCTTGGTCAAGATGCAGCATCCTGCCCAACTAAATAGTTGGTCTAAAAAAAAGTCTAATGATGCGCTATATTTATCAACAGCATTTAGCCACTGTGAAAAGATTTGCCATTTTTTTAGACTGCTTGTCTACGTTTACCTTGTCTAACTTTTAAACCCGCCACTAAATCAAAAATATTTATAGAGCACCCAACCAATTTACCAACAATATTTTAGTAGGTGTAAGATATAAAAGAAAAATGGTACTACATGTTAAATATATTTTGTTCTACGTATTGGCGATGCACCACTTATAGTGAAAATCAAACTTCTGAATATTTTCTTAAAATTTGGGAATACATTTAATAATGATCCTGATGAAAAAAGAACATAGCTGATAATTAACATATATTAAATGTACTATTTGTTCTTACAATTGTTTATATTACTGCAGTTGATAAATATAGTTTAAAGCACTGCTTGATAAATCTCAATCTAATTCTTAAAGTAGCTTTCTCACCATGCAGCTTTCAAAGTCACAGTCAGCTTCAGACTCACACTTCCTGTTTAGGCTTTGGACAGATCTACAGCAGTAATTGACATATCAGCTCTGCTATTCCAGCTGAGCCTGTAACATTTAAATGACTGCAGAAGATGTAAAATTTATAGTACACAAGACTACAGTGTTTTAAGGAGTGAAATGTGTTCCTTACCTTAAACAAACAAAACTCCATTCCTAAAGATTGCATACAGCAGGGAGTGAAATCACCATGAAAGGACAGCGCTTCCAGCTAATCAGATAAGAAAGAGATGTTTGTTAACCAAGAGACACTTGTGTGCATTTCAGAAGAGATAACATCTCTCTTATCTCCTTAACAAAGGGCCAACAAATAAAAAACAATTTATTTGAAAACGTCTTCATTTAACTTTTCCCTAAAATGTTGAAAGCTAATCATTGAAGTGAGAAAACCCCTTTAATCTAATTTTAAGGAAACAAAGGTCATAAGATGAACAAATAAAACAGGTCATTTAATACAAAAAATAGTAGGATCTGGAATCATATATGAAAAAACTAAATACAAAGCAGTGTGCAAATAGCTTTAAAGAGTCTGACCCACATGGGAAGGATATGTTCACACGGCGTCTTTGCGGACCAGTTTTTGGGGGATAATTGCACTGCAATACACCTGAAGTACGCCCCGTAAAAACGGTAAAATCATAAGCACCTCAATTTAGTGCTATGATTTTAAAGCATGAAAGTTTAAAGTGGAAAGTCAGTGGGAGCGCTTCAGAATTACGCGCTGGTCAGCGCGTGCTTCTTTAGGCAGCAGGCTATAGAGGTGAGTACAGTACCGCCGCTATACGCCTGCTATAAATTTGTCTGAACATAACCTAAGATCACTATGGAAAGGCTGAAACGTAGTCTCTTATGTAGACATGGGTGAATAAATATAATCTTTTTTTTAAGTGGTGCTGCTTTCTACTCCATTTGTTTTTTTATATTGCAGGTAATTTGAAAGATTTACTGAATTAAATTTAATATAACAGAAATATTCAAGTAGTATGGATCTTTATTAAACTTTTGTTATGTTTTCTGAGGAAATCCAATATAAAAATTACCATACAAATCGGGAGCAATGAATAAGACTATTCTTAAAAACATTAGTTCAATTCCCTTATTGTGTAAGAAAATATAAAATTAGATTTTATAGTAATGGAGAAGTCGTAATAAAGACTAACTTCATGCCAGAAAAGTGGGTTATTGCCACAAATTCAATTACACTTAGCTCAAGCAAATTTTATATATTCAAGCTTGGCAGATTGATGCAAAAACCCACCTGCCACTGTTCTAAAAGAATTAATAAAAATCCATGAAAAATGTCCAGAAACATCATTAGTCAAATATATTGAAAGATTTTCAGTGGAAAAAAATATTTGCCATGTGAGAACATACATCTTTTAAACTGTGTCATTTTCGGGTTTTTCAAAAGATCAAAAAAAAACTGCATTTTAAAATGTCGTTTTTTAAAATTCTACTTTTTTATGGCACTTTCAGTGGCATTTCTTTTTTAATCTTAATTTGACATGCACTTTCCTGTTTTGGAGAAAAATAGTAGAAAAAAATGCTTTATCCAGAGAATTTCTGCATTTGAAAAAAAAAATTCACTGCCTCATGGGAGCACACCACAAACCAAACACTTTATCTCCTTTATCTTTAACACCACAAAAAAGTACATTTTTAACTCAAAATACTGTGTATGAAATCAGTCTGAGTGCTCCAGTACACACACTTCTTACGCTTGCAAGAACATTTTGAAGTGTTTTCCGTGAACATGTTAAGTCTTTATATGCCTTTTTTTGTTATTAGAGGAATATGTATTATTGTACAGAAAACATTTTACGAATCTTTTTAGTAACATTTTTTACAATGGTTACTGTTGAAACATGTATTGTTGTTAAGAATGGTTACGGAGATGTACAGAAGCATATTGCTGGGGTAGCAAGTTCACATGACCAATTCATCTTTAATACGATCTGCTAAACCCTTTAGAAGGTGGCTACCAGAAAACCAAGGCCTCATTGTTCAAGGCAAATTAAGAGGCCAGAGTCTGAAACTTAATGGCATACTGACAAAAACAGGGAAAGGTTTTTATGTAAACTACACTGAGAAGTCTAAGAATCGCTCTGGTCTTCACCCTTTAACCCTTTTTACAAAAGGGTCTGCAGAGAACTTCCCCGGTTGCTAACCCCGACATGGGCACATGTGGTAGCAACTGGGGATGCAGATGAGGTACCACCCCGGAGGAAGCTGCATCTTCTATGCAATTATTAAATCCTGGTATAGTACTATCTGTGCTTTTCTTTTCTTTTTTAAAATTGTTTCCTATATCTTTGGGTCAAATTGTTTTATTTTTTTCTCCGGTTGCTATTGGCACCATTGTACTTTTATCATATTCATATTATCATTTCCTTTTTTTCCAATTTGTTTGTAGGAAAAACCCCAATAGACTATGAAAC
>JAODAL010078142.1:0-13021 GCA_025379985.1 Phyllomedusa bahiana
GGGTTGGCCATTACAGGCAGGATAGGCAAAATGTTAGAGGCCCACACGGAGCTCGGTCTCAGCACGTCCTATCTCCTCACATGCTAGGCCACGCCCCCCCAGCCATGTTTTTTTATCTGTTTGTGGGTCCTGAGAATGTGCAAACAGTCAAATGAGCAACATAGACTTCGGTATCAAGGACATACCTCTGACCGCACAGGACCACTGGAATAGAGATGTGCTGGATAGAGATGAGCAAACAGTAAAATGTTCGAGTTCGAGTCGAACTTCGAACAGTAGGGGTGTTCGGTTCGAGGTTCGATTTTAACTCAAACTTGAACCCCATTAAATTCAATGGGAGAAGATGTTTGGGTTAATTTTTATACCCAATCAGGTGAGGGGAAGCTGTAATTACCATCCATAACAGTAAACTGGATACATGAAACAACTTAGGTTATGTTCACACGGCTTATTTGCGGGGCGTAATATTGCCCCGCAATTCCGCCGTGTGGACGGGGGCGGTGCGGGAGCGGGGGGCCGGCACCTCGCCGGCCCATAGACTATCATTACTAGCGGCGTGTATACGGCGCTAAAAAATAACATGTCACTTATTTCCCCCCGCGTCGGATTCTCCGAGCAGGGAGAGGAGACGTAATCCATAGTTCTCTATGAGAACTGTGGATTACCGTAATGACTGGGACGGAGTCCAGCCGTAATTCGCGCAGTACGGACTGAATTAAGGACTGAAATATGTCCCATTTTAAGCCGTGTGAACATAGCCTTACAGTAGTGAGGAAACTTTGGTTCTAAGAGTGACAGAAAAAAATTCAGAGGCTAAAATACTTCATTCCTTTCAATGGCTAACGGAAAACATGACGACAGCTTGCAAGCAGGGGCGTAGCTATGGGATGTGCAGCGGTAGCAGCTGCTACGGGGCCCGGCATCCTGAGGGGGAGCAAAAGCCCCTTTAACACATAAGAAGACATCCGTATTGGAAATGGCACATGGTAACTGGCAGGAGCCCCATTTCACTTTTTGCACCAGGGCCCAAGAACTTCAAGTTACGCCTCTGCTTGCAAGCTTTGTACATGTGATATATGTGGTGGCAGCAAGAACATCCCAACGGGGAACATGGAGGTTCAGCTGGCAGGGGCGTAGTTATAGAGAGTGCAGCGACAGCAGCAGCTGAGGGGCCCTTCATACTGAGGGGCCCAAGAGCCCCTTTGACACATAAGAAGACACCGGTATTGGAAATGGCACATGGTAACTGTCAGGGGTGCCAATAGGGCAGTACGGGCAGTACTTCTGTCAGGGGCCCTAATCAAAAAGGGGCCCACTGATATGTTAAATTACCAGTACCATCGGTGGCAGCAAGCACATGCCAATGGGAAACATTGAAGTTGTAATGGGTGCCCTCGCGAAGCTCAACCCGGGTCGCGGGGGCATCTGTGCTACGCTGGCGAGCAGCGCCGTGACCTGCATATCAGGTCACGGGCGCGCTTGCTCCGCTACTCAGTCCCCTTCTTACCCACTTAGCTAGCCACGCTCCTGCCGAAGTCTCTGCCTCCCGGCGTGTGCGTCCCTCGTCACTGTTAAATTTCAAGGGAGAGCACACTGGTAATTTCCTATTGCCAGTCACTGACCCTATTTAAGCCTGCCCCTTCCTGATCCCCTTGCCGGATCTTTGGTGCCTAATAGCCTATTGAGAAAGCATTCCTTGAGTCTTCCGTTATACCGTGTACCGTACCATTTGCCTCCATCCCTCAACCATGAACCATTGCCGCCTATCCTTACCTTACCGCCTGTCCCCAATTAAGTTATGCCTTACGATTTTGTACCACGCTACACCTCGGCTGCCACCGCAAGCAAGTCACGTCAGGGTAGCGACCTGGTAGACTCTCGCCGCAGCAAGTCCATCCTGCTTTGCGGCGGGCTCTGGTGAATACTGGGATTCCGCTCCCTGGCGTGGCCCATACCATCGCTTGCGGTGGTACAGTGGATCCACTTCTGCTTACCGTGACAGTAAGATCCGGCCATGGATCCCGCCAAGGTGCCTCTGCCGAGCAACGCTGTCCTTACCACCATCGTGGCGCAGCAATAACAGCAGATCGCGCAACAAGCATAGCAACCCACTCCTGTGGCTTCCGCTGCACCTACGGTTCCCGCATCGCCGGCTGATCCAAGGCTTCATCTGTCTATGCCATCGAAATTTGATGTGGACACCAAGGCCTGCAAGGGCTTTATTCCCCAATGCTCACTGCATATCGAACTGATGGGTAGTCTGTTTCCTTCCGAAAGGTCGAAGGTGGCGTTTGTGTTCAGCCTTCTCTCCGGGAAAGCCCTGGCCTGGCCTACCCCTCTCTGGGACAGAGACGACCCGGTCATGGCCAACCTCGTCACATTCCTCACCGAGTTCTGCAGCGTATTTCAGGAACCCACCAGGGCTTCATCTGCCGAAACTGGAAACGGATTCTTCCGTAGGCGACTATGTGGTACAGTTCCGCACCCTGACCTCAGAGCTATTGTGGAACGATGCGGCATTGGCCGCCACCTTCAAGAAGGGCCTCTGCAGCCAGATCAAGGATGCCTTATCTGCCCATGATCTCCCTTCGTCTCTTAGCGACCTTATCTCCCTGGCCCTCGGATCAACATCCGTTTTTCGGAAAGGCGAGAAGAGCTCCGTCAGGCGCGCAAATCGGCCAGGGCTCGTCGTCTTCCTCGCCTAGCTCCTGTATTCCAAAGACCACCACAGTCGCCCTCCCTGCCTGCCGCTGAGGAGGCCATGCAAGTGGACAGAGCCCACCTGACCTCGCAGGAGCTGTCTCGATGACGTGACGGAAAAACTATGCCTCTACTGTGCCAGCCCTGAACACTTTCACAGGGCCTGACCGCTCCGTCTGCAGCGTCTGGGAAATGCACGTACCTAGGCTACATGGGAGAGGCGTCCCTAGGTGAGAGCAAGCCCTCTCCTTGTTTGACCATGCCCCTTCTAGTCAGGTCCGGATTGGGAATCTGGTTTCAAGCTTCTGCCTGTCACGGATGCCCCTGCAACCCTCGTCCCGGGTCGCGTGCGCATCCGTGCCCGCACGTCGGGTCGGGGGTCCGCTCGCTCCCTTGCCAGTGCCCAGGTCCTCTTACCCTGCCACGCTCCCGCTCTGCCCGTCTCTATCTCGTGGCGCGGCCCCGCTCCCTAAGGTACACACACACCGGCAGTGTTAAATTTAAAGGGACAGTGCACTTGGCCATTACCGGACGATGCTCTTATTTAAGCCGGCCTCTTCCTGGTAACCCTGCCAGATCTTTAGTGCCCATTGCCTATGGTGAATGTGTTCCAGAAGCCTTGTCTTGATTGCCGTGTACTGAACCCTCTTGCCTACGTTACTGACCACGAATCTCTGCCGCCTGCCCTGACCTTCCTGCCTGTCCCCGACTACGAGTCTGCCTGACGAATCTGTACCTCGCCTACCCTTGGCCGCCACCGCAAGCAAGTTCTGCCAGTGGTAGCGACCTGGTAGACTCCCGCCGCAGCAAGTCCATCCCGCTTTGCGGCGGGCTCTGGTGAATACCGGGACCTACTTAGATCCCGCTTCCTGGTGTGGGCTTCCACCATCGCTTGCGGTGGTCCAGCGGATCCACTACCGCAGACCGTTACACTGCCTTCTTGGACTCCGGGTCAGCCGGAAATTTAATGGATGCTGGCTTGGTGTCTAAGCATAACCTACCCGTGGTCCGCCTGGAGAAACCTCTAGCCATCTCCTCTGTCAGCGGCGAGATCCTCTTTGATCTGGTCCGGTTCTGTACCAAACCGAGAGCGAGGAATAAGGGAGCGTCTGCAATGTTTATTCACATAATTACATTAAAACCAGTGTATTATCTATACAAAAGACACAGCCTCATACACTGCACTTTCTCCCCAGCCCCTTGCAAGCTCCTTCATGTTCCCTGTCATCAGATAAGAAGTGCAAACACTCAAGCACGGCCAGATCAGCTCCTGTCAGTGTCCTGGTCGTGTCTAATGTAAACTTTCAGGAAACTAAAGGGGACTGAGCAATGCTGTAGCTCTCACTGGCTTCACTTTTTGTAATCATATATATTTAGAAAAGTGATTAGATACTCATTTTGGAGGATTCCACGTCAACATTACATTGTGGCAAAACCCCTTCAGAAGAGTTTCATTCGTAAGTCCTCCTCTCCAGCTAGAGCCGGATTCTTTTTCGTAGAGAAGGACGGTTCCCTACGTCCATGGATTGATTATCGAGGGCTCAACAAGATTACCATAAAAAAATCACTACCCCTTGCCCTTGATTACTGAGATCTTCGACCGGCTCCTGGGAGCCAAGATATTTTCTAAATTTGACCCGCGGGGGGCTTACAACCTCAGTCGGATTCGTGAAGGAGACGAATGGAAGACAGCTTTCAACACCCGCGACGGGCACTTCGAGTACCTGGTCATGCCCTTTGGGCTCTGCAATGCTCCTGCTGTCTTCCAGAAGTTCATCAACAACATATTCAGGGATCTACTGTACACCTGTGTTGTCATCTATCTGAATGATATTTTGTTTTTTTCTACCGATCCAGAGTCCCACCAGGTCCATGTACGGCAGGTCCTCAGGCGTTTAAGGGCTAACCGCCTCTATGCCAAGCTCGAAAAGTGCCTGTTCCACCAGAAAAGCCTTCCATTTCTCTGCGACATTATTTCTGCAGATGGACCCCACTAAATTGTCTGCCGTAATGCAGTGGCCACGACCCATGGGCCTTCGAGCCATACAGAGGTTCCTGGGCTTCACCAACTATTATAGGCAGTTTGTGCCACATTTCTCCTCACTGGTGTCCCCAATAGTGGTGCTAACCAAGAAAGGTGGTAAGTCTTTTTAAAATTGAAGTCTGCGTTTGCATCTGCACCCGTACTCTCCCGGCCTGAAACGTACGGAGAAACCATTCTTCCTAGAAGTCAACGCCTCCTCGGTGGGGGCCAAGGCTGTGCTTACCCAAAAAGGGCCCAAAGGCAAGACCCTCACATGTGGGTTTTTTACTAAAAATTTTTCCCCTGCAGAGAGAAACTATTCCTTTGGAGACCGGGAATTACTGGCCATCAAACTGACTTGGAGGAATGGCGCTATCTCCTTGAGGGAGCTTGTCACCCGGTCACACTGAACACAAGAACCTCCTATATCTTCAGACAGCCCAGTGACTTTACCCGTGCCAAACCCAATGGTCTGTTTTCTTTTCCCGGTTTGATTTTCTAATTCATTTCCCCACGGGCAGGGAAGAATGTCAAGGCTAATGCTCTCTTCCGTGCTTCTGACGTGATAGGGGACGAACCAGCCCCATGGCACATCATTCCTCCTGAGCAGATGATCTCTGCTGCGCCCATAGTTCAGCAACGGATTCCTCTGGACAAGACATATGTGCGTCCTGCTCTACCGAGGAAGATACTGAATTGTGGACATTGCTCTCGAGTGGCTGGACACCTGGGGGTGCAAAAATCTCGCTCTCTTCTCCTGTTTTTATTGGTGGCCAGGTCTGATGAAAGACGTTCATGAGTTCTTGGAATCTTGCGCTTCCTGTGCCCGTAAGAAGTCGCCTCGTCTCGAGCCGGCAGGCCTGCTGCAGCCACTGCCGGTTCCCAACTGTCCTTGAACCCACATGGCTATGGACTTTATTACTGATCTCCTGCCTTCCTCCGGTAATACCGTTGTCTGGGTGGTCATGGATCGGTTCTCAAAGATGTCTCACTTTGTTCATCTGCCGGGTCTACCCTCTGCTCCCCGTCTCGCCAGTCTGTATTTTCAACACATTTTCTGGCTGCATGGGCTTCCTCGGCATATTGTTTCGGACCGGGGGTCCAATTTGCTTCAAGTTTCTGCCGCTCCCTCTGTGCCCAGCTACAGACTAAAGGGCAAGTGGAGAGGGTTAATCAGATTCTGGGCAGCTACCTGCGGCACTTTGTTTCTGCGCGTCAGGACGACTGGGCCATCCTGTTACCTTCGGCAGAATTCTCTTACAACTCGTTAGACTTGGAGTCTGCTGGTGCCGCCACCTTCTTCATTGTCTACGGACGACATCTGTGCCCACCACTCACCCTCTCGGTGCCCCCTGAGGTTCCGGAAGTGGAGGATCTGGGATCAGACACGCCATACAGGCTTCTGCTAGTATGAAGATGCAAGCAGACAAAAAGAGAAGACCTCCGCCAATCTTCTATCCTGGAGACAAAGTATGGTTGTCAGCTAGATATATTCGTTTCAAGATCCCCAGCTACAAACTGGGTCCCCATTTCCTAGGACCGTTCGAGGTGCTGAAACGCATCAACTCAGTGGCATATAAGCTCTGTCTTCCCCCAACGATGCGGGTCCCGAACTCCTTCCATGTGTCCCTTCTGAATCCGGTTATCCTGAATCGTTTCTCCCAACTCCTGAGGCTGACGCCACCATCTTTACTATAAAGGAGGTTTTGGCCATGAAGACGATCAGGGGGAAGTGACATTTCCTCACTGACTGGAAGGGGTTCGGGCCAGAATAAAGGTCCTGGAAGCCATAAGACAACATCTTGGACCAAAATGTAATCTGGAGATTCCTTCAGGCCAGAAAGAGGGGGAGGCCTCAACCAACGTCGCGGGTGCACTCGCTCCGCTACTCAGTCTCCTTCTTACTTACCTGCCAAAGTCTCTGCCTCCCAGCGTGCACGTCCCCGCCTCCTAGGGCGCGCGTGCCCTGACTGTTAAATTTAAATGGCCAGCGTACCGGTAATTTCCCATTGCCGGTTAATGCCCCTATTTAAGCCTGCCCCTTCCTGATCCCCTTGCTGGATCTTTAGTGCCTAGTAGCCTACTGAGAAAGCATTCCTTGAGTCTTCCGTTATACCGTGTACCGTACCATTTGCCTCCGTCCCTCGACCATGAACCATTGCCGCCTGTCCTGACCTTACCACCTGTCCCCGACTACGTCTTGCTTACGATTTTGTACCATGCTACACCTCAGCTGCCACCGCAAACAAGTCACGTCAGGGGTAGCGACCTGGAAGACTCCAGCCGCAGCAAGTCCATCCCGCTTTGCGGCGGGCTCTGGTGAATACTGGGACATACTTAGATTCCACTACCTGGCGTGGCTTATACTATCACTTGCGGTGGTCCAGTAGATCCATTACTGCTGATCGTGACAGAATTTCAGGACAACAGGACTTAGTACATTTGGTGGTAGTATAGGTGAAGGCATTTAAAAAATAAAGATTTGGAGGGCTACAAGGAGGAGGAGTAAGAGATGTATGCAGTGCACATCAAGGTCATACAGGTGTATATTTCAAAATAAATTCAGCCGTAAGACTTGTAAATCTAGCTGTTGGCAGCAGTAGAATACAATTTGTAGAAGCAGCAGGCACAGGAACTGCAGACATGAGATGTAGTGTAGTTTAAATGTGTATTTCACATTGTCAAGAAGACGTGCTACAGTTTACTAGTCAATGACATTGGCAACCGGGGAAACAAAACGGTCAGAGATCCACGCTTGATTCATTTTTATAAATGTCAAACGATCCACATTGTCAGGGGAAAGATGGATACATTTGTCAATTATCACCACCCCAGCTGTGCTGAATGTGCATTGTGAGATAATGCTGGTTGCTGGACAGGATAAAACTTCTATGGTGTGCCAAGCAAGCTCAGACCATTCATCAAGTTTTGATACCCAGAAGTTGAATGGATCCAGGTTAAGTCCAAAAACATCGATGTTGAGTCAGAGGTAGTCATGGACAATGGTCTTAAGGCGGTCTCTGTCTGAATGCTGCTTTGCCTTGCAGGTGTTGGTGCGGTGGTAAAAATTGATTGCCAAATGTCACCCAGTAGGGTTGACCACACTGCCTGCTGCTGCAGCTATTTGCCATTCTACTGCTGCTGAGTTGCTGACTTTGTTCCACCGTGACATTAGAAAGTGAAGAAGACGCAACAGATGTCTTGAGTTGGTCAATGAGCACTGTCTCAAGTTCCTGCATTCTACTGTCTATTTGTGTGGGTGGAATTAAAATGTTCACTTTTGTCTTGTGACGTGGATCAAGGAGTGTGGCCACTCAGTAATCGCTGTTCATTCATCAGCAGCAAGAGGCAAAAAAACCCCCAAAAAACGAAAAAAAAACTTTTTGCCTCTTGCTGCTGTTACGTGTTTCTAACAAATGCTATAATCTTGTCCTCGCTCTATGCTCAATATTTAACCTTATATGTTAGGATCTATTGAAAAAAGTTCAGCACAAATAGGGTTAATCGTTGCTTTTAATCAGGTAGCTTGCTATTGGATAGCTTTGGGTAAAATATGATCACAAATGTGAAGGATGTAAGCTGTGAACAAGGAACTTGTGGGTCTGAAACGCGTCAGCGTCTAACATGCATTTACATTAACCTTGTACCTTTTTAAAGCACTACATATATATTTTTTAATGAGTTGAAATAAAATGTTTTTCTTTTACGTATGGGCTGGTGTTCACCTCAGCCCTGACTTTGTTTGCAAATAACTTCAGCTTGATTATCCTGCATGTTCAGCAGCACCTGATGAACCGCCCAAGAAACAAGGAGTTTTTCCGTGCTTCTACATAGAAGGTTGATGAGTGGGCTCTGACTGTTTCATCCTGGGAGTGGTAAGCACTATTTACACTCTTTTTCTTTTGGAATATGGGACTCAGTTATGGTAGGGTCTGATAATCACTGAAGAACAGATTGGTGACACTATTCAGTAATGAGATGCACAGGGAACTGAGCAAGCGATGAGAGGCCTGGTCTTGCGACTGACGATGTGTGCTTTCCGGAGCACTGGAAGGAGTGCCTTCTCTCGCAACCTCTATCTCCACTTCCTACGCCCCTCCTTGCTCACTTACCACCTCTAGTTCTCACCATGTTCAAAAAGCTAAATATTATAAAACTGCGCGTGGCACAAGAGATATGTAATAAAAAAGAGAGAAGTGTGTATGTATGTGGATCACACTAACGCTGTTATATTTCGGCGTAATATGGACTTAAAATCTGGCAAAACTACACTTTTTGGCGTTGATTAAGATTTAGCAACATAGAGAACTCTATTTCCTGGATATATATTTATGTATGGGAATAACACGCGGTATATTTGAAAAGGTATTTCACCCCCAAAACTGCCAAAAATGAACTTTTCACCACTCAGTATAATTTTCACCAACCAACCACTATTTACAATATAGTACAGAGAGTGAGTTTAAAATGGCGTTCAGTACAGTGAAATATATATAACATGGTCATATGATTTTAGCAGCCAATGAGAGCCCTACACCTCAGCGATGACATTTTTGACACTTTTCTGTGCTCTGCACTGATTGGATGGCTACCAAAAGTGCAGAAAGGTGAAGAAAACTATTAAAATGGCGTGCCGAATGCCATGGCGAACTCAAACATTTACTCGAATGAATAGTAAAATGTTCAGTTCGGGTTCAAGAAAATCGATTGGTGCAGCCTTGGGGGTTACACCCACGGGTCTTAAGATGCCCCTATCCAAGAAAAACTCCTTTTAATGCATTTCAATAGGCTGCGGGCCACCCAATGTGCTCCTTCTCGGTGACTTACTTATCTGTCACTTTCGAAACACTCAGGTACTGATTAAACCTGATAGCGGAGGTCTCGGTCTCAGGCAGGAGCATGAATGTTGGAAAATTAATAAGAAATGAATAATGCAACGCTCATAACCTTTCCTTTAACACTTGCGGCTCTCCAGGGAATTTATGGCAGAATTTATTGCGGCAAATGCGGCAAGTTCTAAGGGTTTTCCTGTGTGAGAACAAATGGGACAATTACTGGTTGAGTTAATTACATAAATTCACTTGTACTCTGACAGCAATATCCGTACAGGCCATACTGTTCAGGGCACTTGAGGATTGAAAATGACTATATTACTTTGCCGGTTAATCAGCTCAACATGTTCTTTATTGGGCGAAATACCGCGCCTGGCACCTTTGTACACAGGCTGCTGAAAAACTAATGGAGATTTAACAATAAAGTAGAAGCCTGAAAGTGTATTTGTTTTGTGTTGTTCCCCCCTTCAGTCGCAGAGGCAGCTGGAACATCTGGATTTCCTATCCAGACCAATATAGAGCCAGACGTAACGGCCAAGCTTGAAATTCTCATAAAATCAAGACCTAAATTGAAACCGTTACTATTCTGCTTTTGTAGAATATATCAACACATTTTGCAAATGTTTTATGGCAATGAATATTTTGGAAGCGAGTTATTACGGGCAAAGCTAGCACAATTGTACGACCGTTTACAAGCACGGCCATATTCTCCCTCTACGTGCAAATCTTGGATTGTACCGCCACAAAATGGACGCGATGTAGCGCCTAGAAGCACACTGCAACGCATTCCGACACCATTCGTGATAAAAGTTGCAATAACTCGGATGACTTCAGCTTTATTGTTTTATAAGGCAGCTCGGGAGAATGATATAAACACTTCTGGAAAGCAGACATGTGCTGAACATGCACAGAGCAGCTATGAAAAATCATTGACCTTCACCCTATTCTACATGGTAAACCGAGAATAATTATGGGGTCTTTAAATGAAGCCTTCGTATAGGTTGTCTCAGCACTGATATTCTTAAAGGGATCGTAACCTCAGTGGAAAAAAATATGTTCCAGTGGAAAAAAAAAAATTCCCACGGTTAAGCACTTTTTAATGTACTTTCATTACATTTTCTGATCGCTTCCTGCAGTTCTACATCGGGTGTTTTATAACAGGAAGCTCTGTAGTTCTGTATCTCCACACACAAGAAACAGCTGTGTGTCTATCCCGGGAGATCAGGTGGTCTAAGGGGTGTGGCTTTTTAAGGCAGTTTAAAACCACACCCCTTTAGTCCTGCTTTCCAAGCATTATGGTATGAGGTTGGAAACAGGCATCGTGCACTGAGGCTGTGGGATGACAGAAAGCTTTGTTGTTCTGTGTCTTCATACTCAGGAAACAGCTGTGTGTCAAGCCCAGGAGATCAGGTAGCTAAAGGGTTGTGGCTTTTCAGGGCCATCTTTGAAGTTACACCATTTTGGTCCTGCCTTCCAAGACTTATAACGTAAGGTAGGAAACAGGAGACACGCACTAAGACTGAGGCTGTGTGATAACAGCTGTTTAATGACCAGAAGCTTTGTAGTTTAGTGTCTCCACACAGAATAAACAGCTCTGTGTCCAGCCCAGGAGATCAGGTTGCAAGAGGCATATGGCTTTTTCAGGGCAGCCTTTAAAATTACACCCCATCAGTCTTTCCTTACAAAATTTATAACATGAGGTAGAAAACAGGTGGCGTGCACTGAGAGTGGGAGGAAGAAAGATAGACAATGCACAGCAAAGGATCTTGGGACTTGTAGTTTTAAATGGAAAAGGAAAATGACTTTTAAAACATTTATCTAAAAAATTTAGCATTTAGTGTTAGGCATGGTCAAACTACAAATCATGAGCCATGGGTGGAGGCAGTGGTCTTTAGACCACTGTTGGCAAAATTGTCATGGCTGAATTTAACTTGACTCTCAATTTCTATTGATTTTGCTTTGGATATTTGAATTATTTTCTAAGTTTTCTTTCTGTAATTGCACGCAGTGAAATAAGTTTCCATAATTATAGGTATAGATATCAGATAAACTGCTACATCTAGTGGTGACAACCAATATTACATTATATATATATATATATATATATATATATATATATATATATATATATATATATATATATATACACATATAGATATAAACCTTTTAGATATACATATCTATATATATATATATATATATATAGATCTCTCTCTCTCCCTCTATCTCTCTCTCTATATATATATATATATATATATATACTGTATATGTATATACATATATATCTCCATGTGGCTAGAACTGTGGCCATGCGTAAACATCTACCCGCAAAATGTCAAATTAAAATAGCTGTAACTGCGGGTGTCACTTTTTCAGAAGGCGTCTATAACAACATTTACCTAGTGCCTTGATCTCATGATCAAGAAACTGAAATGCAAAGTGCTCACATACTGTGAGATATAGTAACAACATAGTCCACCATGCTGTTTACTACCTGCTTTTTATGCATATTGTGTCATTAACTTAAGTGAGCACCGGATTGAAGCCAGGATAGAAGGGCTTGGGGTTGGTTTTCCTCTCCGTTGTCCATGAAACTTGGCCTAGTATCTAAACCCTTTGTTTTCTAGTAAGGCAGCTAGAGATGTTCTGGTTACATGTTATTGTTGGCTGATTTCTGCATTACTTCTTCTATTTCCTAGAACCTTTTTTTTCTACATGTCTGATTGTGGACCTGAAAGTTAAGAGCTCATTGGGTGTTTCCTGGATGTCTTGCTGCAGCATAAAGGGGTTGTCTCGCTACAAAGATTAGCTTCAACATGTAGGGAATACTAAATAAAGATGTTTTCCAAATATATTGTGTTGTTCATTTTTTTTTTTGTTAAGGAGCTACAAATGATTTTGTCACCTCCTGTACTCTCTCTGGTTCCCCAGGTGACCGACCTGTGTACTTCTCCCCCCTGCTGTTTGTTCTATCTGATAGCAGGGAGTGACGTCATCACACAGGTCACAGGCAGCACAGAACTCTGGACAGTGAGAGCTTGTGTGTTATCTGATCTTTCAGACAAAAGCCAGTAATTACTGCTGTTTACTTTAACTCAGAAGCTTCCTGGTCCTGACAGCAAAGAGATTTTCTAATTAGCAGAAGTCTGAATACATGGAGTCATATGCTAATTACAGACAGCTTGACAAGGAAGTGACAGAGCAAAGCAGCATTATTTCATTCATGCATCCTATGAAACTGAGATGAGACAACCCCTTTAATTTAACTTTTAGAGGGTAGCATAGCAAACTGAAATTGCTCCCTCACCATAAAACTGAAACAGCAGCATTAGTAGCAATAGTTGAACATATGGAGAATAGTACCATAGATCAGAGAATGCACATAGTGCTGTAAAGAAGCCCCAATTGTTTTCTTACAACAAAAATACAAAGTTTTTCACCTGAGGGTCCCTAAGCCCCCGGGCCC
>JAODAL010078143.1:0-13021 GCA_025379985.1 Phyllomedusa bahiana
TATTTAATTTTTATTAACAATTTTTCATTAAACAATAAAATTCACATGAAAGGTGATCAAATGAAGTAGGCGTGCCCAAAGTACAACAACAGTTGTTTGAACATTACTAGATGACAGTTATAAAAAACCAAAAAAAATTGAAGATAACAACGGTAAAGTCCAAAAAAGGTCCCCTCAAGGAACCTGTGTGCTATTGTTGTGGGGTGCCAATATCAGAGGGGAGGCGCCAGGGGGTGCTCGGGCTGGTCCCACGAAGGACCCGGATGAGGCCAAACACTTGGGATTATTTGGGTGAGACACTTTTTATCGTTTAAGGCACTAGAAATAGGGCACCAACAGGGGGGGCAAGGCGCCGTAGGCCCTAAAAAGGGAGGGGGGTCTATGTAATTGCAAATTAATAGGGGAAGAGAGGAAGGAAGAGAGAAAAAAAAATAAAAGAGAGAGAGGAGGAGAGGGAAAGGAAAAAAAAGGAGAAAAAAAAAAAATTGTTATGGGTCGCGCGGCCCCGTTCATATGGCCAGATGGCCCCACCAAAAAAAAGCCTCCCTCCGATAACCCCTCCCGATTAGGATTCAGGTCCTAGAAGAGATTTAAATTTGGGGGAATCCCTATAGATAACCCAGGACACCAGTAGAGATCAGTTCTGTGTGGCATCAGGGCTATGAGTTATCAGTTCCTCCATGCGGTGAGTCGAGGCTACTTCCTCAGCCATTCCGCCATGGAAGGAGGGGGGGGTTTGCTTCCATTTACGAGGAATGATCGATTTTGCTCCCTGAAGGAGGTGTCTAACCAAGGACCGTTTGTATGCCCCGGTGTAGAAGGGAGCATGTATAGTAGGGTAGCCTCAGGGGTATTAGGGATTAAGAGCCCAGTACAGTCAAGGATAGCCTCAACACCTTTTCCCAAAAACCTTGCAAGACATCACAACCCCCACCAGATGTGGGACATTGTCCCTACTTCTTTTTTGCATCTCCAGCAGGTATTGGGTCGTTGGAAAACCACTTATGGAGGAGAGTGGGACCCTATACCATCGAGACAAGACCTTATAACTTGTCTCCTGGGCCTTACAAGCAATAACCGCCTTGTGCGTGAGAATGAAGCTTTTCCGCCATTGGGTTTTGTAAACGATTTTTGGAGCTCTGCTCCCAAGCTTTACCAAAAGAGGGGAGGGCTTATCAGAAGGAGAGAGAAACAATCGGGGAGCAAAGGAGATTAGATGCCCAGGCGTCGAGCGCTGAGTCCAAAGTTTCTCGAAGGGGTCAGGGCTCTAGTGAGGGGCTGTTGTCTTAGAGATAGAAGAAAAAAAGTGGTGCAGCTGATGTTCTCATAGCTGTTCTTAGGAGGAGGGGTCTGATAGAAAAACAGTCCAGTGGCCGCAGCACTCCTCTAACATGAGTGTCCTTGGGCCCAAAAATGGGGGGTCCTAGTTGCGGCCTATGAAAGGAGTTACCAGACCACCCAGGGGAAACAAGGGTTATCCGTTACAGGGAGTAATGGTCCTTGAGGTCGGGGGAGCGAAAACAGAGGGTTTTTGGGCTTCCTAATGGCAGCCATGGTATGGAGGGTGGTGTAGGACAACTTCCCAGAGTCCAGGAGCGTGGAGTCAACGGAGATCAGGGGAGGGAGGCCAGGGTGCAGGGGGCATAGATCACAACGCATACTAGGACCCACGTTTTTCATGCGGAGTCATGAGTCAATCTAGGAGTCGTGGCATAGCAGCGGGCCATGTAATAAAGTCTGTAAGTCCGGAAGCACTATCCACCAGCGGCATTGGGGCGAGAGAGAAGATCCCTACGAATTGCGTGGGCGCCGCGAACAGCCAGCATGAAATCAACAAAAGCATCTCTGGAGCTTGATCCGTATGTTGCTGGGATAGGATGGCGAGAGTTTGGAACAGTGTATAGTAGTTTAGGGAGGACGGACATCTTCAAAAGGTTAATCCTGCCAAACCATGAGAAGTCTTTCGACTCACAGCTCCCCTGCAAGTGACGGTTATTTTCGATGAGCATAGGTACAAAGTTGGCTTCAATGTAGTTGGGAGAGATCGGATGGTAATTCGTGTTCCCATGTAGGAAATTCCTCTAGCGGGCCAGGAAAAGGGACAGTGTTCCTAAGAGTGTCCAGAGTCATTGGATCTAGGGAGGGACATTTACAAGCCCTCAGATTTAGAATAATTGGTCTTATATTAGACCCACCGATGAACGAGCAGCTCGGACATTCAGAGAGGAAGCGATAATGTGGGGTCGACGGAGATAGTTCAAGAGATCAATCTGCAAATGCGAACATTTGAAGCTTCACGTCAAACACAATGCAAACTTCCCTTGATATACGTGGTTGGATCTAATTGATTCCAGTAAGTGTTCCTTCAACCAGGACATATAATAAGGGGGATAGCGGTCATCCCTGCCTCGTACCATTCTTGATGACAAAGGACTCTGAGGAGAGAACCATTCACGCTAAACTCTGCCGGAAGGGCTCGGTATGGACATTATCTTAGCTGTGAAAAATCGGACACCAGCACAGCTCGTTCTTCAGGTTGAGATCAGGGACTCACCATGAAATTCATGTCAATTGTTTCTTGGCGTCCAATGAAAGGATCACTTAAAGGAATCCTGCGACGAGGCGCCATTAGTGGATTATGTCCAAAGTCTTGAGGAGTATTATCCATTGGTCCTCCCTCCCGGGGACGATAAATATCCGACCTGGTCAGAAATGGGACCAGAGAGGAAGATGGGCATTGAGGCGAATTGCCAAACAGTTTGGCGAATAAATTTTTAGGCTAAGTTTAGGAGGGAGATGGGTCTGTAACTGCCACACACCTGAGGATCCTTGCCGGGTTTGGGAATCACAGCTACATGTGCTCTCATAGAGTCAGCTGGAAAGGGCGAGGAGATTGAAACAGAGTTAAAAGCTTGTAACATAAGCGAGTTGAGAAATGGAGCATTGGGTCTAAAAAATTTGGCAGTGAAGCCGTACGGGCATGGGCTTTTTCCTCCCGGAAGGTCCCTCGCCACCCTCAGACATGTTCTCTCGGTGAAAGGTAGCTCCAGGTCGCTGGCTTCTTCAGCTGATAAGGGACTGGAAAGGGGGAGGATTTTCGGGGCTGGGTGGAAGGGGAGAGAGAGGATATATGGTGGGCAATTGATACAACGCATTGTAATAGGAATGAAACTCCTTGGACTATATCAGTGGTCGTGTGTACGGTGTCGCCGAGAGGGGTCTTGATACTCGGGGTGAATGAAGAAGATATGTGATCCCTTGCAATTTGCACAGCAGTATCACTTTATTGCCGTTACTCGTAGAGCTTGAATGTCGGGGGTTGTGAATTAGCTTGGTCCAGGAGGGGCGTCGAAAAAAGCCATGCAGACCTCAAAGCCTAAGCTAACAGAAGCTCATGATGGACAGAAGGAGAAGAAAGGGCCGGTTTGTTGACCGGAGTTCCAGGGAGGAGACCCTCTGAGGTGCTCGCGCCAAAGCTATAGAATCGGTCTTTTTTAGTCTGCTACCATGTTGATTAAGGACACCTCGCAACACGCATTTCAATGCCTCTCGTTGCATGATAGGGGATGTTGAATCGCTCTTATGGTCAGAGCCAAAATGTTCCAATGGTCCGACTGCAGGTCAGCCATAACAGAATTGTAAATCAGCAGTAAAGTTTCGTTCAGCCTCCAAGATCTCGTAGGAGTCGAGCGTGGAGGGGAGAGTGAAGCCTTAAATGATTATTGGAGCATGTTCGGACCCAAAGCGACATTTCCATAGAAGTGTTCTCAACAAGGAGGAGAAGCGCTGTGTTGCAAAGAGGGATATATTCAATCCTACCTGTTTATTAGGAGTGGTGTGCGGGTGGAAAAGAACAGTATAGTCCTTGACCGAGGGGTGTTGAAGTTCCAACAGTCGCCAAAGCTGGAAAACCTCATTAGGGCTTTTTTAACCTTCTTATCGGATGAGTAGGCTATGCGGATAGGCCGATGGAATTATCCATGGGTCGGGTGTCAAGAGTGAGGGTTTAAAAATCTCCGCAAAATAAAAAGTGCCCCTTGATTGAAAAGCGTTTGAGCGTCTAAGAACTTCTTAATAAGAAGGGGACCTGGCTTGGTTTAGGGCATATACGTTCACTAAAGTGAACTATTGGCCCCCTGGTTGAGAGGGTGAGAATGATGGGTATCTAGCTTCTTTGTCAACTATGCAATTCTCCCACTTTATGCGTTTAGAGACTTGTGGATGGCATCATCGCAACAACTCTACTTTTTGAACTGGCGAAGTTTGGCACAGTACCAAATGTGGGAGGAGAGAGTAACGGGTTTTTAAGAAACTGGGGTTGATTCGTCTTGAGTGGGTTTCCTGCGACATAGAATATGGGACATGTTTTTGGTGAAAATGGTATAGTACTTGGGACCTCTTCGAAGGAATATTGAGGCCCTTGGCATGAAGGTAGCTTTATACCAAGGTCTCCCATTTAAAGCCTCGGAGTAGGGAGTAAGGGACCGCAAACGGAGCTCCGCACACAAAACCGAAAAAAGAAAGAGAGAAAGCGGAAGACGAGATCAGACAGAAGGAGAGGAAATAAAAAAAAAGGGGGGGGGGAATAAATTAAATGGAGGACTCTTAAGCAGGATGAGGGCACCCGCGGAGTTCACTAATGAACAAATGCCTAGCAAAACCAGGGAAGTATTCCAGGTAATAAAGAAAAAAAGAAGGACCGGGGAAGCTCCCAAACCTACTGGGGTATAGAACAGAAGACTAGCAGACTAATATTAGCTACCGGTTTATATAAAAATGGATACATTGGGAAACATGACAATATCCGGCCAAAAAGAGGGAAGCCCTAAGGGGACGTGCAGCTTAGGGGAACCAAAAGCTGGGTTTGAGTTCAACTGGGGACAAAGAAAAAAGGATGGTTGGAGTCGTCCAAAAGGGCTCAAAAAATTCTATATTCAAGGAGGAGCAGAAGAATGGGATTGCAGAGGTACTCGCTAATCAGGATAGGTTCTGCCGCTTGAGAGGGGCTTTCCTTCTGCCTTCTAGGTGGGAGACCGAAGAGTCTGGTGGTGATCAGCAGGCGGGCGCCGACAGGAGACTTTCTTGGATGTGGGAGAGGAGATGGTGGGCCAACTCCAACAGGGCTATGTCCGCAGGTTTGCAGGTACAGAGAAACTGTCAAGAAGGGTAATCTGGAGAACGCAGGTACGGGTGTTTGTTGACATCCCTGGCGATACGTGAGGGAGAACGGGAAACCCCACCTGTACTGGATATTCTTATCTTTAAGAACATTAAGGAGAGGTTTCAGCATGGCGCGTTGGGCCAATGTGTGGCGGGACAAGTCCGGAAAGATTTGTAAGGGATGTCCATGATACGAGACCGGACGGCCTCTACGGAGACGTTACATGATCTCCTCCTTAAGACCACACGAATGAAATGCGGGCATATCACATCTCTTGGGGATGCAAGAGGGTTCATTACTGGGTGGGCGAATGCTCTATGGGAATCTGTCCAGTTCGATGAAAGTATCAATGGGTTCGGTCAAGGATTTCGTTATACAGATGGTTAGAGATGGTAGATAGATATAGAATATAAACCTCCGACGTTGTTGTCACTGTATCGGGGGAGGCGCTCGGATTCAGAGATGTTCCTGCGGGCCTCTGTTCTCAACATCATATAAGTGTTGTTGCAGAATGGATTAGTTGGGTGAATGGTGCTGTACGTAGATTGCTGGGTGGATAAGGAGATCTAGAGGGATTTCTTGTTCACTGTTGCAAGATGTCCACTCTAGTAGTAAGCGATAAGATTCGGAACGGAAGGAAGCTAGCAGCTCTTGTCTCTATTCGTACTACTAGTCGAGATTCATAGCTGAGATGTCTGGGCGTAGTAGGCAGGTGTTGAATCAATAGCTGGAGGATCCGCGTAAGTGACAAGTTTGGCGCCTGGTGGAAATGTGGGGATCGACTTGAGGGGTAGCCGGGGAGCAGCTGTGAGGTGATTTAGTGCGGGTATGTGACAGATGGATGGCTTCAAGGATGGGATGAAGGGGTGAAGAGTGGCACTTTGAGGTTGGGCTGGTACGAGGGTTCAGATCCGGAGACTTGTTGAGTAAACGTAGGACATTATCTGAGGCTCAGGTCCGGACGATTCAGAGGCATGAGAGAGGAACCTTGGGTAGTTGAAAGTGATAAGTCCCTTCGGGGAGGTGGACGAGAGCACAATGGCATGGGGACCAGAGCCAGGAGGAGCCGGGTCGAACATGAAAGGTGACACCGCGAGGGCCGTTGGAACGGACGGGCATTATGTCCATCAACCGGGGCCGCCGGAGGGAGGTCTGTCCATGAAGGGTTCACTGAGTGTAGGAGGGGGACATGATACGGGCTAGCGGATTTCTAGAGGTGCCTCCATGAGTATGGGTGGAAGTAGGACTGGCTCGGTCATGGGGAAGGCGGATACCTGAGGCCCTCCCAGGGCAATATCCTGACGGTGAGCTGCGCGGGCCCGGCACCTCATATTGGAAGTACTGCATACGGCCATGTGCGGCAGGGGCATTGGAGAGTCGCGTTAGGTGCCTATAAGGCCATGATCCAGCATGGTGGATGGGGCCCGTGGGACCCACAGACCCCCTTGTAGAGACCTCTGGGGATGTATGCGGTCCCTCTGTCTGGGTCAGGGGTAGGAGGTCAGAAGAAGCAGAGGCCCTTGAGATCTGGGCACCAGAAAAGCCCCATGCCCAGGTACCTTTAAGCCTCCCGCCGGAGCATGGTGGCTCGAAAACCCTGCAGGCACGGCAACTTGGGTTGGCTCTCAGCAGGGCCGCAAACCCAGTGCGGCGCCGACGGGCGCAGCCAGCATTGCTGAGACGCGGATGGACGCGTTCCCCTCCTCAGGAGAGAACAGCGGGAAACGTTTGAGGCTGGCTTGCTGAGGTGTCCATGGAGATGGCAGGCGCCGGGGGTCGTGTTCGCTATGCAGCTCGGGCTCCGTGCGTGCCTTCCAGGCACAGATAAGAGCGGCGGGGAGGGCTGGTGGTCCCACGGGGTTCTATCTACAGCCCGACGGATGTTGAACAGGTGCGGCGGCGTTCAGGTCGCCGTGCCGCTTGTGGTCTGCAGTCGAGGGTGAGTGACGCGGGGCTGCAGACGCCTCACCTCTACTTGTCGGCCGGGCGCGGGAGTGGAGAAGGCACGAGGGTTACGCCGGGAGTACAGCAGGAGGCAGAAGGCAGTGCCTCAGGTGGGGTGAGCTCACGGGGAATCCCGGCTCCTTTTCTCCGACGACCGGACACGTGGTGGAGGGAGGGGAGGAGGCTGTGTAGTCGGGACGGCAGGAGAGGTTGTGGAAGCCATGTGTGTGGGGCAGCCATCTTGCAGGGCTCGTTGCTGCCGGTCTTTCTTCTCTGGGCATTAGCACGAGAAGAACACGCCAAAATTCAACGGGAGATTCGCCCTGGCTGGGTTCAGAGGTGAGGGCAGGATCCGTTTTTCCTTTTTTTGAGGATTTCCTGGTGAGAAGAGAACACGGGCAGATAAAGGTGGCAATTGTGCGGGAGTCTGGGAAAGATGCTGCTTTCACAGAGCCATGTCAAGCACGCCCACCGATGCACAATTATGTTGTTATTAAATATTTATTTTTCTTTTTATTTTTTTTATTTTTTTTTAATTATGTTTTTTTTTTCTTTTTTTTATCCCATTGAAGGAGAAATGATTTACATTTTTTTTTTCTTGTAATGTATTAGCATATTCATATTTGCTAATACATTATATTCTGTGTTCAGTTTGACACCGGCAGTCGTTCCGGACAGCACCACACAAGGCTGGCATGGAGAACTGGCTTGTTTACACAGACAGCTCTGCGGTCCAACTAGGGTCCCAGGGCTGACTGTGCAGCCGGTCCCCCATGCTCTGTTCGGTTAACCGGGTTGTTTACCGATCTCCCAGACAGAGCAGGGGAACCCTTTGATTGCGCTGCGGTAACGCACCGCCGCAGTCAAAGGGTTAAAGCATCGGGTTGCGAGGAAATTCCTTATTCTTATCAAGCGGTGATTCAACATATTTTAATTGCTACCACACTCACCATTGCTAGTTATTGGAAGTTATCCTTACACCAAACTTCATAGAGGTTGTCAATAGGGTTATTATACAATTTCACAGTGAATTGAATCTCATAACTCCCCCCCACTTAGTGTCGAAACAGAGAAGAAAGTGGGAGATTTGGATGAGCTCGACTTTTGCTAATTAATGCTCTATGATTACTTCCTTACCTGTGTACTTTAATTTAGAATTTACTTGCATTCCTTATATAAAAAGAGAAACTGTGGTTTTAAAGATGTAGACTTATCTGCTTTGTTTATCATGCATGATGTTTTGCATTTCCTAGTACTACAAGGCTTATTATTGTTTTACCTGTTTTTGTTTGGATTATATTCTGGACTATGTCCTGTTTTTTTTCCTCTGTAAACAAAATTTATTCCAATAAAAAATTTAATGATTTAAAAAAAAAAAAAGCATCGGGTTGCGAAGGTTTCCTCCGCTCCCCGGTGCTCGCAGGACATGCTCTGGGATAAGGGCTGTGTAGTACAGCCCCGATCGTAGCACAGTTGCGGCGCCGGGCGCCGCAAACACCGAATTCTACCCCGTAGATGAACGACCCACACCAGCCGCCGTCAAAAGACGATGCGCGGTCGTTAAGGGGTTAAGCACAACACTGACTTGTGGATGTCAGGCCTCATACCACCCTCATGGAGTCTGTTTGTGACAGTCTGACCAGACACATGGATAGTGGTGGCCTGCTGCAGGTCATTTTGCAGTACTCTGGCGCTGCTCCTCCTGCACAAAGGAGGAGGGAGCGGCCCTGCTGCTGGGTTGTTGCCCTCCTACGGCCCCTTCCACGTCCCCTGGTATCTGCTCCATGCTCTGGCCACTCTGCTGGCAGACACAGCTAACCTTCTTCCCACAGCTCGCATTTATGTGCCATCCTGGATGAGCTGCACTACCTGAGCAACTTTTTAGGTTGTAGACACCACCTCATGCTACCTCTAGGGGTGAGAGCAATGACAAAATAAAAGTGTGACCAAAACAATAGCCAAAAAGGATGAGAACAGAGAAATGTCTGTGGTCACCACCTGCAGAACCACTCCTTTATAGGGGTTGTCTTGCTAATTGCCTATCATTTCTACCTGATGTCTGTTCCACTTGCACATTGCAAGATAAATTGGTTCACAATCAGTGTTGATTCATAACTGGACAGGTTGATTTCACAGAAGTGTGATTGACTTGGAGTTACAAAGTGTTTTACTACTTCCTGCCTCAGGAAGGAAGCAGTAAAACCATCATATTTGTACACCCTATTGCATAGTCTATACAAGTACAAAAAAAGTTTTTTAAAATGTAAACAAAATACATATAGTTGAAACCCGAAGTTTACATACACTATATCAAAAGACACATACCCACGGTTTTCTCACTATCTGACATGAAATCAAAATAAACCTTACCTGTTTTAGGCCAATTAGGAACCAAAATTGTTTATATTGCCCAAAAGGCAGAAACATGAGAGATTTTTTTTAAAGGCATTTTTATTAACTTTCTGCAAAATCAAAAGTTTCCATACATTTCATTAGTATTTGGTAGCATTGCCCTTAAACTGTATGACTTGGGTCAAACGTTTTGGATATCCTTCCACAAGCTTCTCACAATAGTTGGTAGGCATGTTCGCCCATTCCTCCTGACAGAACTGATACGTTTGTAGGTTGCCTTGCTTGCACCTTCCTTTTCAGCTGTGCCCATTAATCAGGGCTTTGTGATGGCCACTCCAAAACATTGCCTTGATTATCCTTAAGCCACTTTGTAACCAGTTTGGCAGTATGCTTCAGGTCATTGTCCATTTGGGAGACCCATTACCGCAGAAGTTTAAACTTCATGGCTGAAGTCTTGAGAGGTCGCTTCAGTACTGCCACATAATCTTGTTTCCTCATGATGCCATTTATTTTATGAAGTGCACCAGTCCCTCTTGCAGCAAAACAACCCCACAACATGATGCTGCCAACCCAGTGTTTCACAGTTGGGATGGCGTTCTTAGGCTTCCAAACTTCTCCCTTTTTTCTTCAAACGTAATGATGGTCAATATGGCCGACCGGTTCAATTTTAGTTCCGTCAGACAACAGGATATGGCTCCAAAAATGTAGGTCTTTCTTCCTGTGTGCATTTGCAAACCTTAATCTGGCTTTTATATGTTTCTTTTGGAGTAATGGCTTATTCCTAGCAGGCAGAGTGGCCTTTTAGCCTATGTTGATACAGCACGCGTTTCACTGTGGGTAATGACACAATCTTACCAGCTTCCTGAGCAGTATGATGGCTGGACATTCCCATCTTGTTTGTACGTATATTTGTTTGTACAGATGAACGAGGCACCTTCAGGTATCTGGAAATTGCACCCAAGAATGAACCAGACTTGGCAGGTCTACAATTCTCTTCCGGATATCTTTTTGGGTTTTATTTTTGTGGAAACTTACTCTGTACCTTCAGTAAGGCAGGTCTATACAGCTACCCTCAGTCAGGCAGGTAATATAGATAGATATTCCTCAGGTAGGCAGGTATATAGATTTAGGTCCCCTCAGTAATACAGATATATAGATATAGGTCCCCTCAGTAAGGCAGGTATATAGATTTGTCACCTCAGTAAGGCAGGTATATAGATTTATGTGGCTTCAGGCAGACAGGTATATAGATTTAGGTCCCCTCAGTAAGAAAGGTACATAGATTTGTATGCCCTCAGTAAGACCGGTATATATAGCTCCCCGTAGGCAGGTATATAGATATAGGTCCCCTCAGTACAGCAGGTATATAGATTTATGTGCCCTCAGGCAGAAAGGTATATATAGCTCCCCTCCAGCAGGTAACCGTCGTTAAAAACAACAACACTAATACTTACCTTTCCTCCTTCCTGGCCGAGCGTCTTCCTCTTCTGCCCGAAACTGGCGGCGTGACATCACACCGCCAGCACTAGGACGCTCCACGGCCACAGTCTATGACGGCTGTGTGGCGGAGGAGACGCAGTGGCGCGATGAGCTCACTTCAACGGGCCACTGCCCACTTCTACTACCGGGCGTATTAATAGTAGCGCAGAAGGCCCTTCAGCACTACTATTACTATGGTCTAAAGTAGACCTGGGCAATGCACGTCGCGGGCCACATCCAGCTAGCAGGCCGTACAATGTCCACGTCTGCTTTAGAAGGAACTGTCCACATAGTAGAAAAAGACTTATTCATGTAATGGCCTTCTTGGCAGGCCCAGGCTACATCTACTTATGGTCAGAAGTTGAATGTGGTCAGCACCTGTGTAGCAACTTCATGGCAACAGAATTCCCTCATTTCATTGGCCTCTTTTAGTAGCATAATACCCCCGCCATGCTGCAAAAAATGTTTAGGAAGATTATGAGGCACATAACTGAGATCAAGGTGCTGACATAGCCTCCAAGTTCCCCCTATCGGAATCAGATTGCGCTGCTGTGGAATGTTCTGGAAAATCAATCCTGATTAACCGAAGGCTCAGACTTGCAGATCTGAATAGATCTGCTGCTAACGTCTTGGTGCCAGATACAACATGACACCTTCAGAGGTCTTGTGGAGTCCATGCCTCAACAGGTCAGAGCTATTTTGGCACCACAAGAGGAAGGTACACATTATAAACCTCTTAAGGACACGGCCACTATGACTTCCCAGACAGCACTATTTTTAAAATCTGACACGTGTCACTTTATGTAGGAATAACTTTTTGACACTTACCTATTCACATGTTTTCTCGTGACACACTGTGCTTTATGGTAATAATACATTTTGGTCCATACAATCCTTATTTGTGAAAAAGATTAAAATGTCCTGAAAATTTTGCAGAATCTGCCATTTTTAAAATTCAAACATTTGTGTGTAATAATTATACCCCACCAAATAGTTTATAACTAATATCTACTGTAGATTGGAATCATTTTTTAAAGGTCTTTATTTTTTTTACAACATTATGGGACTAAATTTTGTGATAATTTTTCACACTTTCAAGAAAATTAGCAACACAGATTTTTTTTCAAAGACCAGTCTAGTTCTGATGTGGACAATAATAAATATACCACCACACTATACAATGGCACAGAGATACCAATGCTAAACAAGCACTAATATATACACCCACACCTATGAGAGTGTGTTCCCATTTAGCAACAGTTCACACTACTACGGCATCCTGTGAATGAAGTATCTACTGTGTGGATGGAATATTAACATGGCATTTCCAACCTTTTTTAATAAGCATCCAATCCTGCTATCTCTGCAGTCCTATGTTCAGGCAGTCCTACCTTACCCTGCTCTTCCTGGCACCAGTAGTGTCCGTGTCTCTCGCTGACAAAACGGGCGGTGACGTCACCTTCACTACAGAAACTTACTAACTACCAAACATCCAGTTCTGATGTGGCTTTGAGGGGCCTGTACATTAGAGACCCCCATAAATGACTCCATCAAAGAAACTGCACCCCTTAAGGTGTTCAAAATAGCATTTAGGGGGGCGTGGCCTGGCATGTCTGAGTAAAGACGTGTTTCCCTGAGCTCCGTCTCGTTCAGCTCCTAAAACCGGGCTAAACTTCACCCACACATGGGAAAATCGAACAAAAAAGCGGGCCCCAAGACCCCACTCGTTCTACACCCTCTCAGGGCGAAATAGACTCCTATTTCGGGAGATACGCAGCATTAATGGAGGAGAAAGTACCGGAGGATCCCCCGAGGCAAGATGGCCGCCCTGCGCCTATACCGGAGGCTAGCTGCACCACGCCGCACAGCAGCGCACGAGGGATGCCGACAAGGTCCGGGAGTCTACATCGTGACCCGGGCACGCCAAGCCGGCACCTGTCTCTTAGCCGGCACCTGTCTCGACCTGCGGCGACGGACCCGATAGCTCCGCTCCGAGAGGCTCCTGCCAGGCCTGCGGCCACGAGACCCGGCAGCCCGGCTCCTTCACCCTCACCTGCGATCCTCCCGCCAAAAGACGGAGCCGCC
>JAODAL010078144.1:0-13021 GCA_025379985.1 Phyllomedusa bahiana
GGGGATGCGGCCTGTGGATATGGAAGTAAGTGCTCTGCCATTCACCAGTGGTGAGGCCGGGCTTTAAGTCCTTGTCTCTCTCCCTCACCCACATTTTCCCCACCCTTGGTTGAACTCGATGGACACGTGTCTTCTTAAAAACCCCGTTACTAAACTATGTAACTTGAAAAACTTGTTTGTAATACTCAGTTAGGAATAAGAACAATTTATTGTTTAAAAACAACGTTTTACCTAGCTTTTCGGCCTTACGGTTCACAGGGGTGCATAAATCCAAAGGAAAAGGGAGAATTTAAAGGAAGTTTATGTGTAATGGGGAGAAAAAATGAAAATCTTTTCCAGAGTGTGTAGTTTCGCTCTAAGTGGATGCATTCGGTTGGATTGTAGTTGTCAGTCTTAGTTTGTTGGTCTTTGTGTTTTGGCCATTAAAATATGTTGCTGCAATTGATGTAAAAAATTCGTTGAGCGCCCTCGATATATTTAAGGGCGGTAACTATTTTTTTTTAAAAAAAATATAAAATTCACATTGCTGATGAAAATAAAAACTCATAAAATTACGTAAAATGTGAAAAAAAAAAAGTCTAAAAAGAAAAGAAATGTACTGGATTTTTCAAATTGGGAACAATAAAACCAAAGGGCTTAAAATGAGATTGTGCAGTGGTTTATTGATTTTTTTATAGTTTTTCCCCCTTTTAAATATTTAATTTTTTACGTTTAAAAACCTGAAATTAGGTCTGGAACAATTTATCAAAATGTTGCAATTTGGGAAGGCTTGATTTAGTTTTGCAAGTTTTTAAACCTAGGGGTCTGTTTGTGCCCTTGCTTTTAAACGTACCTATGTTTTTTTCTCATTTGAGATATTTTATGAGTTTTTATTTTCATCCGGCAATGTGAATTTTAATTTTCTTTTTAATGGTAAATAGTGCACTGTGCAGACCTGTGTGTGGATTGTGAGGACTTGACTTCAGGTCATTGCTATTAGGGGTGCAGATCCTGAGGAGCCGGAGGGCCCCCCTACCCCGAAATGCAGCCCCGTGTTTAAGGGCTGGGGGCAAGTTTGGCCAGGAGTCCGGTCGCCTCCCGTTTTGCCTCTGGAGCTGCTTCTCTCTGATCCTCGTCTGCAGCTTTTGGGGAAGGTTTTTGGGGCGATTTTATGGCCCCGGATTTGCTGCACCAGAAAATTTTTTTCCCCAACCCTTTGCAGCTCCGGTTTTTGGAAAAGGGAAGGAAAGTTCTTGTTTTTCCTCTTTTACTTGATTTAGAAATTTTCCGTACCTGTCAGGCATTTTCTTCATAGGGCAGGAGGGGCGGCTCGTTACCTGCGATCTCTGGAAACATTCCCATCCTTCTCACTAGAGCCGGGTCCAGGCTTATGGGGGATATGGACAACTGTGGCCCTTGAGGAGGCCGGGGCCGGTGCACTAGGGACCTGACAGCACCAGTGCCCCTGACAAGTTCCACCTGGATTGGACGAAAAGGGCCCCAAAATGGTGACAGCTAAACTGAACCAGAGAGACCCTGAGAACCCCCCCCCCCCCCCTCAGAGCGACAATACAATAGGGCTTTTCAGGTCTTCGGGGTTTTCCCATGGCACAAGTTCCTCCATAGGGCTTAATAGATAAATCGTGGCGGTCCCCACTGCACGTGATATTCCGTCAGACATTTTTTTACACCGCCGGCGTAACGAAAAACGTAGAACATTTTCATTCTTCCACCCGGTTTTCGGGCAGAACATGAAGGGGTAGGGCTTTAACCCGCAAACCACGGAGAAGAGCGCCCCCCTGCGTGCCAAAACAGGAAAAAAAAAAGGCGGAAATTCCCCTTGGTATTTGGTCTTTGCCGTGTAAACGCGGCCTTAGGTTAGGTGTCGCCTTTTTCGCTGCATTTACTCCTCCAAGGGGCAGGGATTTTGGAGTTTTCCCCCCTTTTTTAAGAAAGGGAAGGGTGGGTGAAAGGGGTTTTTTTAGGGGATGGCGTCTCCCCTTGGGACTCTATGTATTATATGGGTAAGTCAGTGTTATACTTTCATAAAGGGGTTTTGACTAGTCATTTTTAAAGTTTTAGTTAAAGGAGTTTTTTCCTGTGTTTCACGAGCCTGCTTTACTAAACCGCTTTTACAACCTAAAAAAATCACTGCTGTTCCCCCTTTGTACTTTAAACCCACTGCCCTAGCCCCTTTCTCCCCATATTGCCAATGCTTGGCCTCTATCCACATATAGCCCACTGCCTTGCCCCTTTATCCCTATAACCCCCTGCATGGGCCTCCTCTCCAATTTTTGCCCACTGCCTTTCTCTTCATCCCAAAACCATTTTTGCCCCCTCCCTTTGAATAGCCTTTTATCCAATATGCCCCCCTGCTTAGGGGTCCTCATCCCCAAATTGCCCCCTGCCATAGCTCTTTCCCTTTTTAGCCCCCTGCTTTGTTTCCCTCCCATCCCCTTTCCCCCACATTTAGCCCACTGCTATGGGGCCCCCTACCACATTGCCCCTGTATGGCCCCCTCTACTTTTGCCCCCGCTTACCCCTCTACTTTTAATTTCCTTTTCAAAATTTTCCCCGTTTGGGTCTTTTTAATTTTCCCCTGTTGGATCAAACCCATTTTACTTATAGCCCAAATTGTGGTTACTCTTTCCCCTTTTAGCCCTGCTTGCTCCAATCACTTAGCCCCCTGTTGTTTTCCTTCCCCTCATGGGTTTACATTTTTAACCCCTGCTGTAAACCCCTTCTTATATTTACCCTGCGTGCCCCCTTTCCCTTTCACTTTTAGTCCTGCCATTAGCCCTTTTTTCTCCACTTTAGCCCACTGTTGGCCCTCATTTACTTTTTGCCAGCTTTTCTCCCATTCAAATTTTGCCCCTGTTGGCTTCATTTACATTAACCCTGCTTTGCCTTTTTCAAAAATAACCCACTGCTTTAGGCCTTTCACCCTTTTCATTTTAACATATGCCCATGCTTGGCCCCCCATTTAACAATTAGCCCCTGCATAGCCTCCTCACCCCTTTAGCCCCCTCTTGCCCCTTCATCCACTATAGCCCCCTGTTGGCTCTTCATCCCAATATAGCCCCCTGCTATGGTCTTAATCCCATTGCCCCCTGCTTTACCCCTTTTTCCCATATACCCAATGCTTAGCTCTCATCCTTTTTGCCCATGTTTTGGCCCCCATCCAATTTTGCCACTGTATAGGCTCTTCATCCCTTAGCCCATGCTATGGGCCTCTAAACCAAATTTTTGCCCCGCTTACCCTTCTTAATTGCCCATGCTTAGCCTCTTAAATTATAGCCCCCCGTGTAAACCCCCTTACATATTTTTCCTTTTGTAGCTCCTCGTTCCTATAGCCCCCTGTTGTAGTTCCCTTAATATGCCACTGTTGGTTCCTCTTTTCCATTTGCCCCCTGTTGTGCTCCCCCTTCACATTAGCCCCCTGTTTTGGTCTCCTCTTTACTTTTTCCCCCTGCTGTAAACCCCCTTCTGTCACATATAGCCCACTGGTGCCCTTCTGTACATATGTCCCCTATTGTAGTTTTTCCTTTTCAAACAATTTCCCACTGTTTTATGCACCCAGTCTGTAATTAACAGTCGGCACTCTTTATAACACCCTATAGTTTTGCAGTTTCTGTGTCATAAGGGTAATTGGGGCCCCCATTTTGGGTGACATATAATTTATTAAATAAATTATATAATTTTTTTATTATTATTTTCATTATTATTTTTAATGAATAGTTTTTTTTTATTTTACTATGAATTAATTTTTTTTAAATTAAATTTTTTACATTTTTTTGTTTTTTGTTTTTACCATTTTGATGGCAGTGCCATATAAGTGTAGGGCTCTGGATACTACCTACCGTCGCCCAAATTTGTGCTTTCACTATAGTTGGTGCCAAGGGTTTAGAAATTAAAATGAAAACTTCTTATGTAAAAAATTTGGAGACTATTTTTGGGAGAACCTGGTTTGGTGTTTATCTTTGGGTTTCACTTTTTGAGGCCACATTACGTCATCCCGTCCCTGTAAAAAGAACACAACTGTCATTTCCTAGCTCTTGTATCCGATGCCCGTTTGATGAGCTGTAAAGCTGTCACGAGCGTCCGAGGCTCTTCCTATCCGTGAGGATGCACCAGAGATACATTGACCGGAAGACCCGCTCGTTTCCTGTCTGAGAAGCATCGAACGAGCAGATGAGTGACAAATGTGCCGTCTGATAATTGCACCGACTTCAAAAACATCCAAAACCCTGCACAGCTCCTCTCCATAGGGCGCCGCTGCTTCAGAAGGAGGACTTTTATTTTTGTTAAAGGGACACTACCATCAACATTTTTCTCGTCACATATTGAGAAGCAATATACAACTATTCATATGGATTTTTTTTAATTTTAAATTTTTTTTTAAGTTCCCCTATGTATGATTTCCTGGCACGTCTCTGACTTCCCCACTTTAAACTCTGATACCAGCGGTGAGGATGGCTTGTCGGTTCTCTTTTTGGCCAACTATAGCCTGAGAAGTATAAGCAGGACTGGGTATTCAAGGTATTCTGCTGCCCTAGGCAAATAAGACATATTGCAGCCCCCGCCCTCCCCCCTCAAGTGTAAAATTCAGCCCACTCAATACCTCCCTGCACCCCCTTCCTGCCTGGGAAGAAGTGGAACTCTAGGCGGTCACCTACCTTCATCTACCCGTCATCCAGGCCTTGAGTATAAGTGTAAAGAAACCCACTCCCCAGTGCAGAAAACTTATTATTCAGTCATGTATGACTCTTATCATTGCCCTGTGGTCTAGTCTAATGTTATATTTACCTGTTTAGAGAGCAATAGAGTGACCATAATGTCATTACCTACTATTTCTAATGAAACTACATGCAGATAGTTACCCGTTTGTCAGTACCTACTCTTTGTAATAGGACTCCATGCAGATAAGCCGCATCTGCAATAATTGGTGGTTAGCATTGTTCTTGCCATTGCCCTGTAGCATAGCCTGATCTTATCTATCCCCGTCTAGAGAGCAATAGAGCTACCGTTATGTCATTACTTACCATTTGTAATGAGGCTTCATGGAAATAAGCAGCACTTGCAGTAAATTGTGGTTAGTATTGCTTTTGTCGTTGTTCTGCGATATAGACTAATGTTATCTATCCCTGTCTAGAGAACAATAGAGCGATCAATATGTCATTACCTACTACTTGTAATGAGTCTACATGCAGATAAGCAGCAGCTGCAATAAATTGTGGTTAGCATTGCTCTTGCCATTGCCCTGAGGACTAGTCTGATCTTATCTATCCCGGTCTAGAGAACAATACAACGATCATTATGTCATTACTTACCATTTGTAATGGGACTTCATGGAAATAAGGCGCACTTGCAGCAAACTGTGGTTAGTATTGCTCGTCATTGCCCTTTGATCTAGTGTAATCTTATCTATCCCTGTCTATGGAACAATGGAGTGATCATTAAGTCATTACCTACTACTTGTAATGAGGATACATGCAGATAAACAGCAGCTGCAGTAAAGTGAGGTTAGTGTTCCCGGCAATTCAGGAGTCATCTCTTCACTAGTAACACAACTAGAAAAGATTTTATATGTCCTTTTTAATTGCATAGGACTGCTGAAATTGAAAATACTGGCAAAAATTCTAAAAAAAATAGTTTTTAACAAAATTTTAACAAAATATTGTTTATATTCATTTCCAGAAGTTCTGACCTTATATCAGAAATCTGAACCTTTCCCATCCACGGCTTTACCTCTTTTTTTTAACCCCATTAACTTGGCTGAGCCTGTTAAAGAAAATAAATTTGAAACTAGAGGAAGTGGTGGTGGGAGTCCTGAACTGGATACCTACATTTTTCGGATGTTTTTCCTACAGCAAATGAACAGAGGTGTAAGGACTAAGGATTTGAGGGCTAATTCAGTTTGCAGAGCTATAGAGGGGGCCGATGGAGCAGTCGCACCCGGACTTTGGTGGCACCAAGACATCTCTGCTACTAAAGAAGTCCCCTCAATTATGAATTGTTTAGCCTAATAATATCATTATACCAAGGATCACTGTGTTGAGAGCTTCACAATACAAGAAAGCTACTTGAAATGTAAACATTCTTTAATCCTTAGACCTTCTCAAAACCTCTAAGTTAGAAATCCTCAGTGAGAAGCACTTGACCTCATTTTTCTATCTGTATTCCATCAACCAGGTAAAGGACATGTTGACCTATCTTAGGCTGAGGCTTGCAGCTATCTTCTATTACCTTTAGTTTAATGGGTGGAGCCTCCTTTCTTAGTTGTCTTCATGGGTGGAGGCTCCTTGCCTAGTTCTCTACATGGGTGGAGTCTCCTTGCGTAGTTCTCTTCATGGGTGGATCCTCCTTGCCTAGGTCTTTTCATGGGTGGAGACTCCATGCCTAGTCCTCATTCATGGTCCTGTATGCTTCATTGATGGAACCTTCCTAGCCTGTACTCTTCTTGAGTACATCCTTCATGCCCTGTATGCCCCATGGAAGAAACATCGCTAGCGTATGTTGTTCATAGGAGAAACCTCCCTACCCTATGTTCTTCATAAGATAAACCTCCATAGCCTATGTTCTACATTGGAGAAACCTCCCTGCCCTATGTTCTTCATTGGAGAAACCTCCCTGCCCTATGTTCTTCATTGGAGAAACCTCCCTAACCTATGTTCCTCATGAGTGGAGTCTAATTGCTTAGTTCTCTCCATGGGTGGAGTCTCCTTGCGTAGTTCTCTTCATGGGTGGAGCCTCCTTGCCTAGTTCCCTTCATGGGTGGAGCCTCCTTGCCTAGTTCTCTTCATGGGTGGAGCCTCCTTGCCTAGTTCTCTCTATGGGTGGATACTCCTTGTCTAGTTCTCTCCATGGTTGGAGCCTCATTGTCTAGTTATCTTCATGGTTGGAGACTTCTTACCTAGTTCCCCCCGGGGGGGATCCTCCTTTCCCTGGTTTTTTCCCAAGGGTTTGGAGTTTTCCCTTGTCTTTTTCTTCATGGGGAGCTTTTTAATCTATTTCTCTTCATGGTTGGAAACCCTTGCATATTTCCCTTTCATGGGGGGGGACTCCATGCCTTTGTCCCCCATTCATGGCCTGGGGGGCTTCATTGATGGAAACCTTCCTAGCCTGTACCTTTTGATTACATCCTTCATGCCCTGTAATCCCCCAGGGAAAAAAACTTTGGCTAGCTATGTTCTTCATAGGAAAAACCCTCCCTACCCTATGTTTTTCCCATAAGATAAACCTCCATGGGCCTATGTTTTTCATAGGAAAAACCCCTCCCTCCCTTTTGTTCTTCATTGGAGAAACCCCCCCTTGCCCTATTTTTTCTTTTTTGGAAAAAACCTCCCCCCCCTATGTTCCCAAAAAGTGGATTCAAATTGCTTAGTTCCCTCCATGGGTGGAGTCCCCCTTGCTAGTTTTCTTAAAGGGTGGAGCTTTTTTTTGCCTGGGTTCCCTTTTTCATGGGGGGGCCCTTTTTGGGCCTAGTTTTTCTTTAATTGAATTTTTTGGAAAAGCCCATCTTTTGCCTAGTTTCCTTCATTTTTTGGGTTTCCTTCCTAGTTCTTTCCCCCAAGGGGGGGACCCCTCCTTGCCTGGTTCTTTCAGGGGGGACCCTTTCTTATTTTGTTCTCTTCAGGGTTGGAGACTCCTTGCATGTTCCCTTCAGGGGGTGGACCCTCCTTGCCTTGTTTCTTCAGGGTTTGGGCTCATTGTCTAGTTTTTTGGGGGGTTGAAAATCCTTGCCAGTTCTCTTAAATGGGTGGAGCCTCCTTCCCCTAGTTTTTTTAATGGTTTGGACCCTCTTTGTTTTACTTTTTTCATGGGTGGGGGGACCCCTTGCTTTTTTTCCCTTTTCCCTTTGGGGGGGACCCCTTTGGGCCTAGTTCCCTTCAGGGGGGGGGAAGCCCCCCCTTCCCTTTTGTTTTCCCCTTAAAGGTGGAGCTTTTTTGTCTAGTTCTTTTTCATGGGGGGGAACCTCCTTTTTTTTTATTATCTTCATGGTTGGAGTCTACTTATCTAGTTATCTTCATGGTTGGAGACTCCTTGCCCTGTTCTCTTCATGCTTGGAGCCTCCTAGTCTAGTTATCTTCATGAGTGGAGTCTAATTGCTTAGTTCTCTCCATCGGTGGAGTCTCCTTGCGTAGTTTTCTTCATGGGTGGAGCTTCTTTGCCTAGTTCCCTTCATGGGTGGAGCCTCCTTGCCTAGTTCTCTTAATGGATGGAGCCTCCTTGCCTAGTTCTCTTCATGGGTGGAGCCTCCTTTCCTAGTTCTCTTCAGGGGTGGAGCCTCTTTGCCTAGATCTGTTCATGGGTGGAGACTCCTTGCCTAGTCCTTTTCGGGTTTGGGAGCCCCTTTGCCTAGTTCCTCCATGGGGGGAAAGCCTCCTTGCCTATTCTCTCCAGGGGTGGATACCCTTGTCTTTTAAGGGTTCCCCCTTCTTCCATGGTTGGAGCCGGGAGCCCCCCATTTGGCCCCTTTTTTCTTTAAAATTGGGTTTGAAAAGAAACTCCTTGCCTATTTCTTCAGGGTTGGACCCTCCTTGCTAGTTCTTTTCATGGATGGATCCTCTTTGTTTAGCCCCTTTTTAGGGGTTGGGAGCCCCCTTGGGCATAGTTTCTTCATGGTTGGAGACCCCTTTTCCCTAGTTCTCTTCATGGGGGGAGCCCCCCTGCCTAGTTTTTCAGGGGTTGGGCCTTTTGTCTAGTTCTTTTCATGGGTGGACCCCCTTACCCAATTTTATTTTCGGGTTGGGGGTCCTATTTAATCTATTTATCTTCGGGTTGGGGAAAACTCCTTGCCTTTTTCTTTTCAGGGTTGGACCTCCTTGTCAGTTATTTTCATGGGGGGAAACCCCTTGCCTAGTTTTTTCCCATGGGGGGGAACTTTGCCTATTTTCTCTTCCCCATGGGGGGCCCCCGCCTTTTCCTTGCCCTTTTGTTTCTCTTCATGGTTGGAGCCTCCTTGCCCACTTTTCTTTAACGGTGGAGTTTCCTAGCCCTGCACTTTTTAAGGGAGTAAACCCCTCTCTCCCCTGTTTAGCCCTTCTTAGCTGAAACCCCCCCTCTCCTACTGTATAATTTTTAAATTGGGAAAAACCCCCTCCCTATGCTGTACTTTTTATTAGTAGGACCTCCCTTCCCTGAACTTTTAATAGATCGATTCTCCCTATTCTATATTTTTCATAGATGGAGCCTCCCTACCCTGAATTCTACAATAGTGGACCTTCACTACCCTGCATTTTTAATAAATGGAGCCTTCTGATCCGTTTGTTTATTGAGGGAAACCCTTTCCCCCCTGTACCTTCTTGAGTACATCCTTCATGCCCTGTACGCCCCATGGAAGAACCATCGCTAGCGTATGTTGTTCATAGGAGAAACCTCCCTACCCTATGTTCTTCATAGATAAACCTCCATAGCCTATGTTCTTCATAGGATAAACCTCCCTAAACCCCATTTTTTTTTATTGGAGAAACCCCCCTTTTTTCCCCCGGGCCCCTTTTTTTTCTTTATAGGAGAAACCTTTCTACCCTATGTTTTTCTTTCCCCCCAAAAGGAAAACATCTCTACCCTATGTTATTCATGGGTGGAGCCTCCATGCCCTGCACTCCTTGTAGGTGAAGCCTTCCTAACCTGTATTCTTTATAGATGGAGCCCGCCTGTCCTTTCCTTACCCAGACTCCAATGTAAATTATTTAGTGACCCCACAAAAGACTTATTGGGGGTTTTCATTTAAAAAAATGCAAATAAAAGAACAAAGTTTGGAGCAGAACAGCAACATCATACAGGGAAATGACCCATCATGTGACATTGGCGGTGGAAGCCCAGAGATAACAGTAAAAAAAAGTAAGTGATCATCATAGAATTAGGACAATTTTAATTTTTCATCAGAACCAATAGATGGTCCTCCTCTTTTGCCTTGTCTGTAACATGGCTAGATGGTATTATGCATCTCACTTGAGGAAAATCAAAAAAGGGGTTTGGAAAGAAACCCCCAAAATACCAGAGGGTCGTTTTAATAATTGTTCCCCTAATATACCAGAGCCCCAGTGGGATAGCAGAAGACAATGTCATTTGGATTTACTTGGAAAACCCCTTCATTCAATTTTCCTATTAAAACCTTTTTTCACATAAGATTTTATGTGTCATTATCCCGCCCAAATTGCCTTTTGAACCCCGGCAGGGTTTTGCTATGGGGGAGTTTAGGGGCCAGCAGGGAAAAGTTAACCTTGGGCTATAACCCAAACACGCGCCCTTTTCAAAAAAACACTAATTTAAAACCTGTACCCCCTTTGTGCTGAAATTTTGGTGAGCTGTGCTGGCTTCCCCCCTGCATTTTCTTTTTTGGCCCCCGTGTGTTTTGTGATGTCTGTTTTTTTGCTTTTTTCGTTTGCCTGTTTGTTTTTGGGCCTTTGATTTTGCCCTCCCATCCCAAAACTTTTAGGGAAATTTTCCCCAGCCTGAACAGGAAAAAGGGAAAAAATTTTTAAGCTTTTGAAAACCTCCCACAGCCGGGAAAAGGAAGAGGAAACCGAAGCTGTAAACCCCCACAAACCAAAAGGAAAGGGAGAAAAAGCAAAAAGAAAACCGAAGCTGTAGAAATTTTCCCCCAGCCCCGAAACCCGGGAAATTTGGGGCCTGAAATTGTAGAAACCCCTCACTTCCTGAAAGGGAAAATGGGAGCCGAAGTTTTAGAGAGCCAAAAGCCTGAGCAGGGGAAATTTGGGGGCCCGAAACTTTAGGGAACCCGCCCAAAAAACCCGAGAAAGGGGTGGGGGGGGCCGAAACTTTAGAACTGTCCAAAAGCCTTTCACGGGGGTTTGGGGTCTGAAGCTGAAAAACTGCCCACAGCCCTGAACCCGGGGAAAGTAATTGAAGCTGTGAATGCCCACAGCCTGAACAGGAAAATGGGAGCCTGAAAACTGTAAACCACCCACAGCCTGAACAGGGGAAAAGAGATTGGGAAAAAAGTAAAACCCATCCACAGCCTTTTAACAGGGGAAATGAGAGCCCGAAGCTTTTAAAACCGCCCCCCGCTTGAACAGGGAAGTGGGAGCCTGAAAACTGTTTGAAAATGAATGCAACCCTTTAAAAGAATGGAAGCCTGAAGCTTTAAACCGCCCCCGCCTGACCCGAAAGTGTGAGTGAAGCTGTTAAAACCCCTCCCATCCTAACAGGAATGTGAGTTTGAACTGGGTGTGGTCCTTGATGCATAGTGAGAAAACCCGGGTTAAAATCCCTAAATTTTTGCCCCTTTGCTGTTAACCCGGATAACTTCCAAATCCAAATTTTTTTCACATGAAAAAAAAAAATTCTTTAAAATTTAACAGGGTTAGTAAAAAAATTCCCCCCCAATTTTCTGGGTTATGTATAAATTTTCTCAAAAAAAATAAAAGAAGGGGTTTACAGAGATCCCAACAACTTGGTCAAACTCTTTTTTCTTTATTCAATGGGAAAAATCTCTTTCTGGGTTAGGGTTTACAGGGCCCCCCCGGACAAATTCCCCTTTAGGACATCATTGTCCTCAATTTTCCAAAAATTCCATTGATAAAGGTCAAAAAGTTGACCAAAAATGTTTTTTGATCTTTGCTTTCCCAGAAATAAGGGAAAGCCCCCCGGACAAATTTTTTTTTCGGCTTATGAATGGGAAAAATTAAACCTCTCTGAATACCCAGCAATTTGTGGGGGGAGAAGGGGCCCATCTTTTAGGTTATTTAAAAGGGCCCTGGGCCAAACCCCTTGAAAACCGCCAAATTTTATCAAGGGGCCCTTTTTTTTCCCAAAGGGAAGGTTGGGCATGTTTTTTTAAAATATCAAAGAAGACCAGAATTGTCTCAGAATTTGATTTTTCCCCCCTACAAAATTTAGTCTGCAATATCTCTGGAGGTTCAAAAATTAAACAACACAGAAAATTACAAAACGCACAAATAAAGTGACATGGTTTTCCCTGTGTTTCTTTGGTTGCTGAATTTCAGAGCTTAAGGCTCTGGATCCAATTTTTTATTTTTACGTTTCTGTGTTGATTTAATCTTTTTTAAACCCGGTATTTCAAAAACCCGAGGGGGAAAATTTTTGGGTCGCTTAAATTTATTTGTTACATGACCCCCTTCCCATTGGGAAAAAATTGCCCCCAAACCCAAAATGGGGGCTTTTCAAAATGGGAGTCGTTCCGGATATAGCCAAAAAATAGGCTTTACCAAAAATAGGCCCTTTTTTAAATTGCCCGAGGTATTTAGATGTGTTAAATTTTTCCTTTTTTTTTTCCCAAAATAAAAAGGGGGGCCTTGGATTTTTGAATCACCCCCTCTATGGGAATTTCATCACCCCTACACCTGGAGGGGTATTTTACTCCCCCCAATTAATTTAAAAAAAAAATGTTAATTTTTAAAATTTTTTGGGGTGGAAAAAAAGGGGTTTTCAAATTTTTTTGAAGTTGTCCCCCCCTTGTGGGGCTCGGGGCAAGGGGAAATTTGGGTTTTATAGTGAAGAAGGCTTTTTGGAAATCCCACATTTGGGTAGACCAAGCTTTTCAAAAAAGCCCAGGTTTTTTCCATCCTGGGAAACCCAAACCCCTTTTTGGGGTGAGGGAAGGGGAAAAAAAAAATATTCTAACAGCAGGAAACTGGAGGGTGGAAGGTTGGCGAGCGGGGGTTTAAAAAAGGGGAAAAAATAGATAAAATGAGTGTGAAAAATTAAATTTCGATGGTTTTTTTGATGGGGCCCCAAAGGGTCGGGGTTCCTGACCCAGGTTAATTTCTTTTGGGGCCCGTGCCACCTGTAAAATTTGGGAAAGGGGATGGAAGGGAGGGAAAAACTTCCCCCCAACCTCACAACTTCCCCCGGAAAAACCAAGGGCCCTTAAATATTTCCTAGGTCAGTTTAAAAAAGCCCGAGGAAAACCCTTTACAGCCCAAGCACAGGCTCAATGGTTTACTGCTAATCTTCCCGCTGTTATGTATATTGTTTCAGGGAAAACTGGGTGGACCCCAAAAATGGACACCATTCCCTTAATAAACATATTCGTTGATTGCAATGTAATTAAAAC
>JAODAL010078145.1:0-13021 GCA_025379985.1 Phyllomedusa bahiana
GCTCTTTTTGAAGTCTGAAGGGCAGTGGGGTGGGGATGTGGTTTGTCCCCAATATATTTCTGAGAATTCCCCATATTGTCATTACATGAGTCACATTTCAACCCACAAGAAACATCACCAAAACGGACGAGAGCAGACAAAACCGAGATGTAGAGAAGGCGAAGAAGCGGTGCATATGGTTATGAGCAGTAATATCATAACAAGGGGTTGTCTATTAGTATAAAAAGAAAAGGCTGAGCTAGTCTGGGGGGCTTAAAACTACCTAAAAGACCATTAACCCACCCATGAAGCCCACTCCGGCAACACCGGTGCTCCCAGTGCTCCCTGCTCATGATGTCATGTGATGCTGCAGCCAATCACAGGCCTCAATGGTCATGTGCCATTATAACGGTAGTCTTACCGACCGTAACGGCAGACCAGAGGTGTGGATCCACTGGACCACCACAAGCGGATGCCCAAGGCCGGCGCTCGTGCGTCCTAGGGAGCGGCCCTTGCTGCCGGCCAGCAGACACAGCACAGGGAGTGAGGCGAGGTAAGTGATGGGAACCGGCAGCAGAATCATGACTGTGCAGGCAGCCCGACATGCGGGTCACGGCGCCACTCGCCGAAACAGCAGGGACACAGGTGCACCTGTGGCTCTGAGCAAGACCCGCAGGAGCACCCATGACAGACATTCATACCGGAAGCGACTATAATTGGCTGTAGTGTCATGTGCAGCAGGTGCTGGAAGCAGCTGTGGCACTGGAACGGAGCGAGTTTTATAGGTTAGTTTTGTTTTTTTGATTTTTACCGCCATCAGCACAACTTTTCTTTTAACTAATGGACAACCCCTTTAAAGCACTATGAGACCCTCCTCTCTGTTTTGACGGTGAGGGGTGTGCAGCCCTGAAGTGAGACAGATTTCTTGAACTCAATAATCAAGGTGTATGCAGTAAGCTCCCCCTAGTGGTGACTGCAGACAGTCCGTATTTTCTTTCTTAAAAGCGGTATTCCCATCTTGTAACCAAATGATATATTGCCAATGTCCTGACATCACGGCTGTGACCAGGCTCGGACTGGGCCGCCGGGCGACCGGTGAATCCCCCGGTGGGCCCCCCCCTCTCCTCCCGAGCCGCTGTGGGCCCCGGAGGCAGTGCCGTCGCTCCCCGGGGCCCGTCCGCGCATCCGGTCACTGGACGTCTGGGACCCGCGTCCCGAGCGCCCAGAGACCGGCCCGGGAGTTGGGGACTAATGTCCCCGACTCCTGGGGCTGCGCGGTGTCAGAGGAGCACAGCGCCACTAGCGCTGCGCTCCACCGACTGCTCTGGCAGGCTGGAGGCATCACTTCACCGCGCCGCCTATGCAGGGCGGCAGGAGCCGGCGGCAGCGGCAGGAGCGGGATTCAGGTGAGTGGCTGTTTGTTTTTTTATAAGGGGGCCCTGACTACCTACAAGGGGGCCCTGGATACTCAAGGGGGGCCCCTGGCTTCACACAAGGGGGCCCTGGCTACTCAAGGGGGGCCCCTGGCTTCACACAAGGGGGCCCTGGCTTTATACAGGGGAGCCCCTGGCTTCACACAAGGGGGCCCTGGCTACTCAAGGGGGGCCCCTGGCTTCACACAAGGGGGCCTTGGTTTCACACAGGGGGGCCCCTGGCTTCACACAAGGGGGCCCTGGCTACTCAAGGAGGGCCCCTGGCTTCACACAAGGGGGCCCTGGCTACTCAATGGGGGCCCCTGGCTATTAAAGGGGGCCCTGGCTACTAAAGGGGGCCCTGGCTATTAAAGGGGGGCCCTGGCTACTAAAGGGGGCCCTGGCTATTAAAGGGGGCCCTGGCTATTAAAGGGGGCCCTGGTTACTAAAGGGGGCCCTGGCTATTAAAGGGGCCCCTGGCTATTAAAGGGGGGCCCCTGGCTATTAAAGGGGGCCCTGGCTACTAAAGAGGGGCCCTGGCTACCCACAAGGGGGCCCTGGCTATTAAAGGCGGCCCCTGGCTACTAAAGGGGGGCTCTGGCTACATAAAGGGGGCCCTGCCGAGTAAAGGGGGGCTCTGGCTACCTAAAGGGGGGCCCTGGCTACCTAAAGGGGGCCCTGACTAACTAAGGGGGCCCTGACTACTAAAGGGGGCCCTTGGTACATAACGGGGACCCTGGCTACATAAAGGGGGCCCTGACTAACTAAGGGGGCCCTGGCTTCATAAAGGGGGGCCCTGGTTTCCTAAAGGGGGGCCCTGGCTACATAAAGGGGGCCCTGGCTTCATAAAGGGGGGCCCTGGCTACCTAAATACTAAAGAGGGGCCCTGACTTCCTGCACACTAGCTAAAGGGGGGGGGCGACTTCCGCACACAAAGTTTTAAAGGGGGGGGGGGGGCCCGGACTTACTGCAACTAGCTGGGGGGGGGGGGCTGACTTACGCACCTAACAAAGGGGAGGCCACTAAATACCTGTATACTACCTAAAAGGGAGACCCCTAACGCCTGTATATTTCCTTAAAGGAGACCCCTAACGGCCTGTATCCCCACCTAAAGGGGGCCCTTTTTCGGCCTGTTTTTTACTCCCTAAAGGGACCCCAAACTGTCTTTATACTCCCTTAAAGGAGGTTAACTGCCTGTTTTCTATGAAGGACCAAGGGGTAAAGTGGTTGTTTGGAAGGTATGTATCACCGAGGTGGCGGCCTCGGGGGGATAAAAAAAAACCCTTTTTGGGTTTGTTGTCAGCGATGTTTTTTTGGGCGCCATTTGTTATTATGGTGGGTTGGGGTTTTCCCGGGTTTTTTAGGGAGCGGCCCCGGGGATAAGTTGGGGGGTTAAGGTCGCTCCCTTTACTCCAGCCCGGGCCCTTTTTAAACCAGGCTTTTTAAAAGGCAGCGGACACGGGCTCAGGGGGGAAACAGTCGGAGGAAAGTGGGGGCTTCCTTTTGCTGGGAGACATCAGCCCCAAAAGGGGGTGCTGTGGAATTTGTGCCCCCTGCCCCTGGTGAGGCGTTTTTATTAAAAAAATTTCTGTTTTTTCCTGAGGAAAGGATTTGCGCTGAACTGTGGTTGTAAATAAGCTGAAAAAAGCCTGATTTTGTTTTTGTTTTTTTATTTGGGGGGTCCGGGGAGACAATAACTTTCGTTCATCTTTGCACCTTACCCCCCTTTGGTCTGCACTTTACCGTGATCCCACTGAGCAAAAAACCCCCACAATTGGGGGGAAGGAGGGGGGGCAGTATTTCCCAAAAGGGCACAGGTGTTTTTCAAGTTGGGGGTTTTAAAGACTGTAGCCCTGGGTGAAAGCCATAGGCCCGCTTGAAGGCATGGAGGAGCTCATTAAGCACCGGGTTGCGGCAGGCTCAGCAACAGCAGGCTTTTAAGAAAAAACGGGGGCTCAACAGGAGCCCTAAAAAAGCTCCGGGTTTTCAGAAAGAGGGCCCCTTCCTGCCCGGCCCGCCCCATTAGAGCCAGGGAATCAAAGCCTTCCCAAAAAGGGGGGGCCAAAGGGTTTACAGTAACAACCCAAGGGGGAAAATTTGTAAAAGAAGCCCTCCCAAAAAAGGGCCCCCCCGGTTATGATGTGGAGGCTTCCCTTTGCCCGTGTTTGAGAGGGAAAGCGGGAACGGGAAAAAAAACTGCCCCCGGGAAACAGTGGGCTGGGGCCTCCCCCCAATCCCCACTGGTAAACCCCAAAAACCCTTTCTATGACCTACCCCCCCAGGATGCAAGGAGTAGGGGGAAACCCTCAAAGCCGAATACTGGCCCGTCTGGGAGTCACATTGGCCGTCCGGGCAAAAGGGTCCCAACCGGGGGGCTTTAGCGGGGCAACCCTCCCAGGCCCCAAAAAGGTTTGCCTTTTTTCCACCTGGCCCAAAAAGGGGGTTACAACCAGACCCCAAAAACCCTCCCCAGAGGGGTTGCCCTGGGGTAATGGTTCGTTTTGGGTTCCATGCTCTCCTGAGCCCGTCCAGTGCGGGTTCCCCAAAGGGGGGCCCCCATAATGCAGATGGTGGTGACCCCCTTGTAGAACGGTAGGGCGGCTGTCGAGCACTCCCCGGGGGCGGTCAGGGGGGTTGAAGTCTCCCAATTTGGGGGTTTCCAAAAGGGCCCTTTGGAAACCCTAAAACAGAGGTCGCCCAAAAATTTTCCAAGGGAGGGGCCCAAAAAAGGGGAATCCAGGGGGCCCATCGACATTGACCGGGAAACCGAGCCCGCCTTTTTTCTGCGGGAGGGGGCCAGGGGTCCAGGACATAAAAGCGGACAGGGCCCCCCCACCGGGCTTCCGGTCCATGGACTGCTCCTTTGGGGAGGCTGTCAAATTGTTTGCCCACCCTGTGTGCAGTCCCCGCCCCTTTCATCGGGGCAAGGGGGGCCCGCAGGCCCTGTCCGAGTGAGGGTGAATGGGGTCCGGGTGACGGGATTTGGGGGGACTCGGGAAAAGCCTGGTCACCCTATGACTGCTACTCTACCCCATGAACGGGTCCCGGGAAAAACGGGTGGGGGGTGATCTTTTCCCCCAATGGGGAACTAAACATATCCAGGGCCCCCGGGTTTTCCCTGCATACGGACTGCTTTGGCGGCCCCCAGGGGGTTAGGGGGGTGGGGAGGATTTCTGCATCCCAACATCTTGGGCGAGATTTCCCTTTTTTTCTGGGATTTATGGGGAAAATTACCCCCCCCTGATCGGACAAGAAGGTAAAGATGGTGCTGGAGATAATATGGGGTCCCACGGATCGTGGGAAAGATTTTCCTTATGTGTTTTGGCTGGGGATGAGGAAGGGGAAATTTTCCCCTCTGAGTTTGATTGCCCCTGATTTGGGGAGTCCCCCGGGGGAGATTTCAGGGGGCCCCCCAAACTCCGGGATTTGATTTTTAAAGGGGTCCCCTTTTATCAGGTGACGGTGGTTTTAAAATTGGGGTTTCCCCAAGAGCCAGGGGCTGTCCCCCGGGGTTTCCCCCCTTTTTGAAAGGTAAAACAATGACAATTGTACCGGGGGGACTAAAGTGAGGGGGCAAAAGGGGGGTAGAGCAATTACTTTTCCCAGGCCTTATCGTCGTCCCGGTCCTGGAATTGGCCCATTTCTCATGTGTTGGGTGGTCACCTGGGGCGGGAAAAAAACCCAAAAAGAGGGTTCCCGCAAAAGGTTCTCGGCCCGGGGGGCCTTTAAAAGGGAAATTTCCCGGGGGGGAAATGTCCCTCCTTGCCCCGGTTTTTCCAATTTAAACCCCCTTTGGTTTTGCCCACTTCCCGGGGTCCACTAGTTTTCCCCCCGCCCATTTAAAAGGGTCCCAAATTTCCCCGCATGCCATGGACATGGTAGGGGGCCCCTGGGGGTGAAATTCGGCCAGAGGGGAAACAGTATATATTTGTGGTGGGGGATTTGCACCCCCGGGACCTGGGGGCAAATGGGCCCCTTTCGGAACCCCCCTGCTAAAAGTATAGCCCCCAGGGTTTTTTCAGATATTTTCGGTAAAGGGAATTTTCCCGAGGAAAATCCTACCGACCAGGGGAAACCCCCTTTAAAGTCAAAGGTCCGAAGGAAAATGGTTGGGAAAAATCCTAAAAATCACCCCCCTTAAGAACCCCAGTATACCAACCCCCCAAAAGATGGCTTAGTGGAGAGGTTTAACAAAACCTTAAAAACAAAGTTAAAAAAGGGAGTGACGGGACCCGGGAGGATTGGGACTGCCCACTCCCATTTTTGCTGTTTTTCATCAGAGAGATTCCCCAAATTCCAGGGGGTTTTTGCCCCTTTTAATTGTTGTATGGGGCACCCTAGAGGGTTTTCTTGATGTGGCTAAGGGGAAAAGTGGGAGAGTGAAGCTACTCCCTTTTAAAGTGTAAAATTTAGCATGTATTCAAAAGCAGGAGAGGATCTCCAAGGTTAAAGGGCCCCTTTTGAGGGAACCCTTTTCTCAAGGCCCCGGGGGGGGACTCTGGGTAGAGTGTACAAAAACCGATCAGCCCCCTTAGACAAATTTTAAACCAGGAGACCGGGTTTCTCGTACTTGTGCCCCACCGTAAGGGGGTAAGGTTTTCCCGGGTAAGTTTGGGGGGCCCATTGAGGTGGGGAAAAGGTGGGAAGGTAAACTAAAAAATCCATTAGGCCAGGGAAAAGGAAACCTTTCCCCAAAACTAAACATGTTATTTAATTTAAAACCTTTAAAAATTTGAGGTCCCCGGGAAACCCCTTGCATGGTGGCCCAGCCGGGGGTTTAGTATTGAGGATGTTTTAAAAAAAAGGGGGCTTTTTTCCCCCTTCCCGAAAACAACTGTGTCGGGGTTACGCAAAACAGAAAAACGTATTTTGTTCTCCAATTTACCCGGTTTTTCCCCCCCTGGGCATTGAACATGAGACTTCAAAAGAACCTCATTTTCGGGTTTAAAAATCAAACCCTACCCAGTTTTTGGAGGCCCCTAGGGGGGGGGGGAAAATTTTTTTTCTGAGGTAAAAAGAATTAAAAGCTTGGGGGGTAATTTTTGGGGGGCAAAGAAATGGGGGGGTCAAGGGCCCAAAAGTTCCCGGTTTCCAAAAAAAGGTTTTTGGCGAGTGGCGGTTTTGGGAAAACTATAGGAAGTTGAAAGAAGTGTCCAAATGGGATGTTCCCACCCGATGGCCCCGGGTGGACCCAACTAAAGGGAAAAGGGTAGGGGCCTGCCGGGATATTAAACCCCCTTGGGGCCTAACGAAGGGGATGGCAGATTTCCCCTTTTCCCAAAAAGCTTTGAGGAAATCGGGCCTTCTCCACCCCCAGTTGGGGTTTTTAACCCAATATGTTAAAGGGTCCTTTCGGGTTCAGGGGGCCCCCCGGGACCTTTCCCGAGGGCAATGGACAGAGTCTTAGGGCCTCCACCCAAAAAATTGGGTGCCACATAAATTTTGATGATATCGTCATTTTTAGGGGGGGGATTGGGAAAGGGCCCCCTGGGTTTTAAAATCCAGGCAGCCTTTTGGGGGGTTAAGGAAAGCTGGTTTCACTGTGAAACCCCCAAAAAAAGTGCCATGGGCCCTGGGAAAAGCGGATACTGGGGCATATTGTGGGGGAAAGGGGAGAACAAGCCGCCGGTAAAAAAGGGGGAGGGGTGCAGAATTTGGGCCCCGGGCCCCCTTTCAAAAAAAAAAAGGTTAGAGCCTTCTTGGGGGTCATAGGATCTACAGGGGATTTTTTCCTAATTTCCCCAGTAAACAGCCCCCTTTAACAAACCTTTCAAAAGGTGCAAAAATCTGTCATGGCTAATTGGCTCCAGAGGCGGTTAAAAAGGGGCCCTTTCCCAAAAGTGAAAACAGGGGGTCTGGGGTAAGCACCAGTGGGTTGTGGCCCCCCAATTTTGAAAAAAGAAATTTTTGTGCCGGGCAGATGCGTCCCGATGTTGGGGCGGGCGCTTTTCTTAAACCCAGGAAAAATTTTTGGTTTAAGAACAAACCCCCCTCATGTTCCTCGTAAAGGGAAACTGTCGGCATGTGAGAAGAACTTTTGGGCCCTGTAAGAAGGAGGGTTCGCCCTCAAGTGGGCCCCTGGACTCCCCTAAGATAAATTTCCTTCGGGAAGAAAGATTTAGGTTAATATTTTGACCATGCCCCGTTAAAATGGTTTGGGGGAGAAAAGGGAACAACACCAGGCACGCGGGGGTTTCTGGCATCCAAGACTTTGACTTCCGTGGACACGGGCCGGGGGAAGTACAGGGGAACGCGGCGCATTGTCAGGGCCATTGCGGGTCAGACGGTGCCCAGCCCCCCCGTTGGGGCAAGGGGGGGGGGTATGAAGAGCCCAGGGGGTAAAGGGGTTGAGGAAGGTATGTATCCCCGAGGGGGTGGCCCGGTGAAAAAAAAACCCCTTTATTTTGTTGTCGCGATGTTATTTGCTGACCATTTTGTTATTATGGAGTTCGGGCCGGGTTTTTTATGGAGCACCCGGAGAGTTGGGGGGAAAAGGTGGCTCCCATATCCACCCGGCCTTACCAGCATATCACTCCCCGGGCCCTTTATTAGGTACACCTGGTCCAAACTGCTCTTAACACTTAATTTCTAATCAGCCAATCACAGGGCGGCAACTCAGTGCATTTAGGCATGTAGACATTTCAAGCAATCTCCTGCAGTTCAAACCGAGCATCAGAAAGGGGGAAAAAAGGGGATTTGAGTGCCTTGAACGTGGGTGGGTTTTTGGTGCCCGAAGGGCTGGTCTGAGTATTTCAGAAAAAAGCTGATTTTTCCGGGATTTTCACGCCCAAACCCTCCCCTAGGGGGTTTCAGAGAATGGGGCCGAAAAAGAAAAAAAAATCCATGAGCGGCAGTCCCGTGGGCGGAAATGCCTTGTTGATCCAGGGTCAAAAGGGGAATGGGCAGAGGTTTGAGCTGAAGAAAGGCAACAGTGACTCAAAAGCCACCCGTTACAACCAAAAATAGGGGGGAGAAAGCATCTCTGAACGCACGTACGGCGAACTTTGAGGCAGATGGGCACAGCAGCAGGAAAACCCCACCGGGTGCCACTCCTTTAGCTAAGAAAAGGGAAAATAGGCTCCAATTTGCCCAAAAATCATCGAAATTGGGCAGTAGAAGATTGGAAAAAAAATTCCTGGTTGATGTTTTTGATTTCTGCTGCGCATTCGGGTGGTAGGGTGAATTTTTGGCGTCAAAAAACAAAAGCAATCCAACCCGCCGTATCAACGTTTAGGGGTGGGGGGGTTTTGTCATGGGTGGGGAATATTTTTTTTGGCACTCTTTGGGGCCCCTTTGGGACCCAATTTAGTCGTTGCAAAGCCACAGCCCACCCGAGTTTTTGCGACCCTTTCCTCCCTTTATGACCACAATGTACCCCAACATCTGTTGGGTACTTTCAGCAGGGTAATGCGCCATGTATAAAACGGGGTCATCTCAGACTGGTTTCTTGAACATGTCAATGAGTTCACTGTACTCAAATGGCCTCCACAGTCACCAGATCTCAATCCAATAGAGCATCTTTGGGATGTGGTGGAACGGGAGATTCGCATCATGGATGTGCAGCCGACAAATCTGCGGCAACTGTGTGATGCCATCATGTCAATATGGACCAAAACCTCTGAGGAATGCTTCCAGCACCTTGTTGAATCTATGCCACGAAGAATTAAGGCAGTTCTGAAGGCAGAAGGGGGTCCAACCCGTTACTAGCATGGTGTACCTAATAAAGTGGCCGGTGAGTGTATAAGGCAGCTGACACAGCTCAGGGAGGAACAGTCGGAGGAAAGCTGGAGGCTTCCTGTGAGCCATGGAGACATCAAGCTGCCAAGGTGGTGCTGTGGAATTTGTGCCACTGACCTGGTGAGGCTGTTCCTTTATTAACAAATTTCTGTTGTTCCTGAGGAAAGGACTGCATCTGAACTGTGGTTGTCATAAGCTGAAGAAAGCCTGATTTTGTTTTTGTTGTTATTTGGCGTCCAGAAGACAATAAACTTTCGTTCATCTTTGCACCTTACCACCTGTGTCTGCATGTACCGTGACTGCCACTGAGCTAAAACCCCCACAACTATCTAAAGGAGACCTCCTAATTGCCTGTATACTATTTAAAGGAGACCCCTAACTGTCTGTATACTACCTAAAGGAGGCCCTAACTGCCTGTATACTACTTCAAGGGAAGCCCTAACTGCCTGTATACTACATAACGGGGGTCCCTAACTGCTTGCAGCCTATATAAAGGGGACCCTAACTACCTACAGCTTACCTAACTGGGGGAAACCACCTATCTACAGCCTAACTAATTGGGACTCACCAACACCAACCTACAGTCTACGTAACTGGGGTCCACCAACCTAACTGTAGCCTATCAACTTGCCTAAATAGGGCCTGAATATCTACCTGGGGGTTATTTACCTACCACCAGTGGCTAGGTACCCACCAACCTACCTGGGGCCGGGCTTCCAACTTATCCAGCGGGGGTCAACCTACCTAAATAGGGCCTATCTAGTTACCTGGGGCCTTGCCTATTTGCCTACCTACCTAGGGTCTTGCCTACCTACCTAGTTGTAGCATTATCTCCAGGCGGTTAGTTCTTTCCCCACCCTCCAACCCCTTAGGATACTAGACCTCTAAGTTATGGTTTGTACCCACTCTCCCACCCCTGGGTAGTTTGTACAGAGGTGGAAACAGGTGGAAAATTGAGGATTCTAAGATATTTGTGTGTAATTTCTGCAGAGATGAGTTGTGGCCGGGACAAGCCATCATGGCGGTCTGGAACGGATGCAGAAGAAAAGGGAATAAGAACGACTCAAGCGAAGAGAACGACTCATCAGTCAATATGTCTCCGGTGAGTCTGTGATTTCAGGGGTTATTTTACTTCTATACTGGATCAGTGCTGTATTCACTGTAATGTGATGTGACGTGAGCTGGTGTCTGATCTCTATGTGGTCTCTATATGGAGGTGTTGTAGGTTATTCCTGAGCTGGTGTCTGACCTCTATGTGGTCTCTATATGGCGGTGTTGTAGGTTATATCTGAGCTGGTGTCTGACCTCTATGTGGTCTCTATATGGCGGTGTTGTAGGTTATACCTGAGCTGGTGTCTGACCTACAGGGGGCTATATACCTACCTACAGGGAGCATATATACCTACTTACCTACAGATGACTGTATACCTGCCTACAGAGGGCATATATACTTACAGGGGGCTGTATACATGCCTACAGAGGGCATATATACATACATATCTACCGAAGACTGCATACCTGCCTACAGAGGTCATATATACTTACAGGGTGCTGTATACATGCCTACAGAGGGCATTTATACCTACCTTTCTACAGATGACTGTATACCTGCCTACAGAGGCATATATACCTACCTACAGGGGCAGTATATCTACCTACATTGGGCATATATACCTATCTTCCTACAGGGGGCTACTTTAGCTACCTACAGTGGTCCTACCTACTTAAAGGGGTTTTGCCAAGAAGTGAGTTCCTCACCTAACAGGCTGATATTCCCCTCTTGAGGTTTAAAAAACAGGCGGTGTGTTTCTGTGTTTAACAAAACAAGTACCTCCTCTGTGATGTCATCGCTCCACCTCCCATGCACGTTCCTGATACTCAGTCTCTGTAATTGAGCAAACATTGTTTTGCTAATCCACAGAGGAGAACTGTATTATGCACAAGCTATATGTGTTTTATTTCTCCCTCTTATTTGCTCAGGAGAGAAGATAAGCTCAGTAGGCAGCCTCCTTTCATTCCTTCACAAACGTCTGCAGGAAAAGAGGGAGGGGGGCTAAGCAGAGAGCCAGGGAGCGTCTGCATGTTTACTCAGATAATTACATTACAACCCGTGGATTTTCTATACAAAAGACACAGGATCTTTTCTCCCCAGTCCCTTCAAAGTTCATGTTCTCTGCCATCAGATAAGAAGTGCAAAAAACGCAAGCGTGGACAGATCAGCTCCTGTCAGCTCCTGGTCGTGTCTAATGTAAATTGTCAGGAAACAAAGGGCATGAAAGGAAGGCTGTAGCTCTCACAGACTACTCTTTTTTTGATGACATATATTTAGAAAAGTGATTAAATACCTATTTTGGGGGATCCCACGTCAACATTAGATCGTGGCAAAACCCCTTTAATGGTGGACAACATTACTACCTACTTACTTAATTGGGGGCACCCATAACACAGGTAGGAATTGGTAGGGAAGTGCTGATAAAGTGAGAAGTCTAAGATGTTTCTGTGGTACATTCTGCAGAAACAAAACCATAGAAGAAAGTTGGCACTCACCACCTCTGAATGTCTTCCATTGCACCTGATGCTCCCAGTAGTAATGTAAGCAGCGGTGTATAGGACTCTCGGCAGCGGTCCAATCCATAAAGAGCAAAGAAACTTGAACACCAGCGGAATTAGTACAAAGCAATGTGCTGCGTTTTATTTAGTCATCCCCAGGGGGTACACTAACGCCAACGCGTTTCAGGCTATATGGCCCTTGATCACGGCAATAACATATACCCAAAAGTGCTCTGTTTTATAGTGTTGATTAGTGGGAGGACTTATAGGCTCCACCCCATCCTCATCATATCCCTCAGTTAAAAACATATACATAAACATATGCCAAATCTATCCAATGTATGCATACCTTATAACATTTTCTTTGAACACCTACTCTTCTCTAATAAATCAGGGCAAGATCGCCTCTATAATTCATCCCAGACGGTACTCTTGTTTCCAACGTGTGTATCCACTGCGCCTCCCGCAAGCGAACTTTTCTCTGCCAATCTCCACCATTCTGTGGCTTACCCACTCTCTCAATGGCATAGCAGAGAAAGCTATCCACTGCGCCTGCGTACATTCTGCAGGGATGAGTTACGACCAGTAGAAGTCGTCATGGCGGTCTGATGGAGAAGAAAAGCAAAAAAGAATGAATCAAAGAACATCTCCGGTGAGTCCCTGATGTCAGGGGTTATTTTGCTTCTGCGGTGGATCAGTGCAGTATTCGCTATTATGTGATGATGACCTGAGCTGTTGTCTGACCTCTATGTGATCTCTATATTGTGGTGTTGTAGGTTATACCTGGGCTGCTGTCTGACCTCTATGTGGTCTCTATATGGTGGTGTTGTAGGTTATACCTGAGCTGGTGTCTGACCTTTATGTGGTGTCTATGTGATGATGTTGTAGGTTATACCTGAGCTGGTGTCTGACCTCTATGTAGTCTTTATATGGCAGTGTTTTAGGTTATACCTGAGCTGGTATCTGACCTCTATGTGGTCTCTATATTGTGGTGTTGTAGGTTATACCTGAGCTGCTGTCTGACTTCTATGTGGTCTCTATATGGTGGTGTTGTAGGTTATACCTGAGCTGGTGTCTGACCTCTATGTGGTCTCTATATATGGTGGTGTTGTAGGTTATACCTGAGCTGGTGTCTGACCTCTATGTGGTCTCTATATGGTGGTGTTGTAGGTTATACCTGAGCTGGTGTCTGACCTCTATGTGGTCTCTATATGGTCTCTATATGGTGGTGTTGTAGGTTATACCTGAGCTGGTGTCTGACCACTATGTGGTCTCTATATGGTAGTGTTATAGGTTATCCATGAGCTGTCGTCTAACCACTATGCGGTCTCTATATGGCGTTT
>JAODAL010078146.1:0-13021 GCA_025379985.1 Phyllomedusa bahiana
TTTCCCCAGCGTAATGGCATTGCGCTCCCCACAATCGCTGGCATGTGGAGGGGGGAAATTCCAGCGTGTTGACGTCAACAAGGGAAAGGTTGACGGGAGGCCGACAAACCTGCAACGCAGCCGGGCGGGACAAGCATGGTGCAACGGCGGAAGTGCGAACTCAGCCCTAGCCTTCCTCAGCGGGCACCCAGACCCTAGCTTTTTAAGAAATTTTGGACGAAAAAGGTTCATGACATTTCCAGGCGGGGATGTTTTCCAGCCTACCACTTAAGGGGCGGCCAGCAATTTCGCCCGTTATCGCACCCACCTTCCCGGGCACAAGGTTTTTTGTCACCCACCCGCTCGGTCTCGTTGCGAAGAGCCTCCACAGCCCTGACTAGTTTGAGCGTTTGTTATCGAAAAAGTTAAATCCACAGTTTTTATGTTGATCAAAATTTTAGATCACATAATTTGGGTTTTAAAATCTGTGCATCATCTTTAAAATCCGCCATTTTGGGCGCTTCTGTCATTTTGGCGCCACAAATCACTTACAAATAGAGAAAGGGTAATGGTGTGCGACGTCATGACGGGGATTGATGGTTGCGATTGGCGGGAAAAATCATGCCCCCGTTTTACATAGAACAGCTTTTTCCTGTTCCCTCAGTGCTCCACGCTCAGAGCAAAGGGGATGGCCCTGCTTGTGTCCAAACGCCAGCAAAATTTAATTATTTTTTTACAGAGAAAGCTCTACTGTTAGCTGGATCCTTTACAACTTATTAGATTAGAGATTGGAAGATTTTAGTAGTGGTAGAAATTTTTAAAAGGAAAATTACCGCTATAAATTGACGGGGGGAGCAGGGGAGTGGGGGCCCACGGGCGAACACAGACAAGCCTATAAAAAACTGGATAAAGTTCACCAAGACTTATGTAACATTGCACTGCAAAGCTTTATTTTTAACAGTTTTTCTATTGAAATATTTTCCCGGAATTGGCACCTGAAATTATATAGGATACACATCTTTTCTAGTAACTCAGGCTCTTGTTAGGTCAAAACTCCCTTTAAAATTTTCAGTATACATTTTCAAAGGTGTTCATTTTCAAATTTTCCCATTCCACCTTTGTTCTATATCCACCTTTCATTAAATTAAACCCGCAATTTTGTAGTCACACAGGTTTTATAGGTGCCAAAAAACCTTGTATTACCAAATACATTTCAGATACGTTTTTTTGCACTTTTGCCCAGTCCAATTTGTTGAAAGAGCCCCTTGCAGTTTAAATTTGAATCCAGCAAAATTTTGGAGTTACCACAGGGGAATTGATAGGTGCCAAAAAATACCTTTTTATTTCCGAATACTTTCAGATACATGTTTTTTCACTTTGCGCACTACAGCTTTTTTCATTGAGGCACCTTGCACTTAATGGAATGCAGCAATTTTGTATCACCACAGTGAATTAAAGGTGCCCAAAAAAACCTTTTACCCTCCGAATAATACAGATACGTGTTTTTTCACTTTTGCCCCATCCCAAATTTTTTGATAAGCCACCTTGCATTTAAATTTTTAATCCAGAAATTGTGTAGTTCCACGTAATTGAAGGTCCAAAAAACCTTATTTCCAATACATTACAGATACGTTTTTTAACTTTGGGGCCCCTACAGCTTTTTTCATTGAGGGACCTGCATTAAATTAATCTGCAATTTTTAGTCACCACAGGGAATTGAAAGGGGCCAAAAAACCTTGTATTATCTGAATACATTTCAGAACGTTTTTTTTGCACTTTTTCCCAGTCCAATTTGTTGATAAGCCACCTTTCATTACATTGAACCAGCAAATTTTGTATTACCACAGTGAATTTATAGGTGCCAAAAAATACCTTTTATTTTCCAATACTTACAGATCGTATTTTTTGATTTGGGGCCTACAGCTTTGTTTATTGAGGCACCCCACTTAAATGTGAATATGCAATTTTGTAGTCACCACAGGGACTTGAAAGGTGCCAAAAATACCCTTTTATTTCCAATAAACTTCAGATACGTTTTTTTGACTTTGGCGCACTACACTTTGTTCATTGAGGCACCCTTCCTTAAATGTGAATACACAATTTTTTAGTCCCCCAAGTGAATTTAAAGTTTCCAAAAAAACCTTGTATTTCCAATACATTTTAGATACGGGTTTTTGCACTTTTTCCCCTTCCAGATTTGTTGATAAGCCACCTTGCAGTTAAAAATTTAATCCACAAATTTTGGGATTACCACAGGGGAAATTTTAGTGCCAAAAAAACCTTTATTATCCGAATACATTACAGATACGTGTTTTTTGCACTTTTGCCCAACCAGATTTGTTGATAAGCCACCTTGCAGTTAAAATTTTTAAACCCGCAATTGTGTATTACCCCAGTTAAATTTATAGGGGCCAAAAAACCCTTTTATTATCCAAACATTACAGATACGTGTTTTTTAACTTTGGCGCACTACACTTTGTTCATTGAGGGACCTTGCACTTAAAAATGAATACTCAATTTGTAGTCCCACAGGGGAATTGAAAGGTCCAAAAAAACCTTTATTTTCCAAAAAAAAAATTTCAGATACGTGTTTTTTGACTTTTGGGGCACTACAGCTTTTTTCATTTAGACCCTTGCACTTTAAAAGTAATACACAATTTTTTTTTAGTCACCAAAGGTGAATTGAAAGGTGCCAAAAATACCTTGTATTATCTGAATACATTTTTAGATACGTGTTTTTTTCACTTTTGCCCAGCCAGATTTGTTGAAAGCCCCCTTGCAGTTTAAATTTTAATCCAGAAATTTTGTAGTTTTCCACAGGGAATTTATAGGAAAAAAAACCCTTTTTTTATCCAATACATTCAGATACAATTTTTTGCTTTGGGGCACTACACTTTGTTCATTGAGGGACCTTGCACTTTAAAAGTGAAAACTCAATTTTTTATCACCACAGGTGAATTGAAAGGGGCCAAAAATACCTTGTCATCCAATAAACTTCAGATACTTTTTTTTTTACTTTGGGCACTACACTTGTTCATTGAGGGACCTTGCACTTTAAAAGTTAATAAGCAATTTTTTTTTTGTCACCACAGGGGAATTTGAAAGGGGCCAAAAAAAACCTTGTATGTCCCAATACATTTCAGATACGTGTTTTTTTCACTTTTTCCCATTCCAGATTTTTTTATAGAGCCACCTTGCAGTTAAATTGAATCCAGCAATTGTGTAGTTACCACAGGGAATTGATGGTGCCAAAAACACCTTTTATTATCCGAATACATTACAGATACGTGTTTTTTTGCACTTTTGCCCAGTCCAGATTTGTTGATAGAGCCACCTTGCAGTTAAATTTGAATCCAGCAATTGTGTAGTTACCACAGTTAAATTGATAGGTGGCAAAAAATACCTTTTATTATCCGAATACATTACAGATACGTGTTTTTTGACTTTGGCGCACTACAGCTTTGTTCATTGAGGCACCTTGCACTTTAATGTGAATATAGAAATTTTGTAGTCACCACAGGTGATTAAAAAGGTGGCAAAAATACCTTGTATTATCCGAATACATTTCAGATACGTGTTTTTTCACTTTGGCGCAGGCCAGCTTTGTTGATAGATCTACTTTGCAGTTAAATTTGAATACAGCAATTTTGTAGTCACCACAGGTGAATTGATAGGTGCCAAAAATACCTTGTATTATCCGAATACATTTCAGATACGTTTTTTTTTCACTTTGGCGCAGGCCAGCTTTGTTGATAGATCTACTTTGCAGTTAAATTTGAATCCAGCAATTATGTTTTGATTTGAGGGATTTGAGAATAGCTGTGATTTGTCGTCTTTTAATAAGAGACTTTCCAAAACTCTTCCATACCTTCTCAAATTTTTATATTTCTGAACATGGAGCAAAATTCAGGTGGTAAGCGAGCAAAGAGGGGGGTAGGACATGGAGGTAGAGGTACGAGAGAAGGTGCTCCTTCCAGTGCTTCCGACAACACGCATGCCAGCGGATCATCAGTTGCAGGACCGTCAGGCCTGTCCATCGCTGGTCAGGCCCTGTGAATCTCAGTAACGAACAGCGTCGCCAATCTGTTCTTCAGTGGTTAATGCAACCTGCAGCATCATCTTTAACATAGCTAGCAATCCCTGTATTGAGAAAACCCATTTAATACAATTAAAAAAAGAGAAACAAAGACATGGTGGGATTCCATCCTATATTAAAAATGTGTTTTCTAGAATTAAACTACTAAAAAACTTGCATGTACAAAATAGCTGGTAAAAAAATTCCTCTGAATTGTACAAGGGAGGTACAGGAAAACTTGACCAGATGTAGGTTATTCAGAGGACATGGAGTATGGAGCACGGACAGAGAACAAAGTACAGAGACAATTTCCCCAGCACGTTGAGTAAAATGAGAAAAAGAATGCCAAGAAAAAGGGCACCTGGGTGGAACAGGAGCGTTAACCACCAGTATTTCCAAGTGAAGCTCAATTGGTCCGCACTCATACAGAGGGGCAAGCGCTACCCAGGACAGGGACAGTATATGTCCAGTGAAACTAAAATGGTGGTTGAAAGACTCCTTTTTCCGGCACTTTTTAATCTGGGGTCCATGCAGGTTTGGGGCTCATGCAGTGGTCCAGGACAGGATAGTCAATGTCCAGTTCAACTAAAATGGTGGTTGAAAGACTCCTTTTTCTGGCACTTTTAAATCTGGGGGTCATGCAGGTTTGGGCTCATGCTGCGTTCCAGGACAGGGATATTCAATGTCCAGTTCAAGTAAAATGATGGTTCAAATCATACTGCCTTCTGCCACTTTTTAATTTGTGGGTGATGCAGGTTTAATGGGTCATGCTGTGGTACAAGACAGGGATAGTGAATGGTGCGTGATTTTTTTTTCTGTGGCTTTTATAACCTAAGTGTGTTGCCTAAGATGTAGCACGTATCCATTTGACTGTTGTGGAATGTTAATTCCAGCTTCTCCAGCCCTGTTTGGGTGTAAAATGAAGTGTTGTTGCTCTCCCATAGACTTTAATGGTCATCGATCATAATCTACTATCGACTATCGACTATCTTGTCGATGATGGTCGACTATCGACCATCGACCGATGTCGATGGCCAACGTAATCGCTCAACACTACTCCTGACCTGTGTGTTGACGGTCTCCAAGACAGATTAATTTCAACACGGTCTGGTTTCTATGGGCACGTGATGCCACCAGAGGACCTTGGGGGAAAGAGCCCTGCACCATCCCTGGGGTTCTGAAGAGCGTGCGCCGAGCCTGAGAGCCCCTGTCACCCCAAGTGACATCCACCCAGCTCACCCAGTGAGCTGTCACAGAGATATAGCGGCCTTGGCCGTGCTTACTAGTCCATGTGTCGGTGGTGAGATGGACTTTTCCGGACACAGATGCAGACAACGCGCTTGAAATTTTAGATGGCCAGGGCAGGGCAGGGACGGCTTTTCTGGCAAAGAAATGCCTGCTCGGCATCTGGTATTGGGGCCAGGCAAGGGCCATGACCTGGCGGAACCCATCTGTGTCCACCAGACTGAAAGGCAACATTTCCAAGACCAAAAACCTGGCAATGCCGACATTCAGGCTTTTGGCTTTGGGATGGTTTGGGGTAAAGTGTTTCTTCTGCTCCCAATCCTGGAAGACAGAAGGCTGGCTGCTAGACTGGCCGCTGTACGGCATGCAGGTCGTCATACTGGCGGAAGGAGAAGGGGTAGGATTGTTCTCTGGTGGTGCTGATGGTACTCGGGCGACGGTGGAGGCTGAAGCGGAGGCTGATCCCTGATCATGACTCTGAGAGACATGGGCAGCTGAGGAAAGCTTGGTGGTGGCGGAGGAGAACGAGGCGGAGACAGAGGGTGTGACAGTGGTTGGAGGCCCGGCGTCGGTCTGGCCTTTTTTGGCCAAGTGTTGCCCTTTTTCAACTCCTCATTCGTGCATGTAAAAGACATGTTGGTGGTGGTTAAACCCCTAAATTTTCCCTTTTTACTTTTGCTTTTAAGAAAGCGGCATAACACAGGGTAATCGAGGGCTTGCTAAAAGAAGGCCCGGGCTTAAAGGGGTCCAAAACCTTTTTGAGGGCGATAAGCGAGGAGGGGGGTTTCCCCGCGACCGGGGCTGGCAGAATCTTCCCAAACTTCTTCGCCCGCCCTCTCCCTTTTTAAACGGGACCCGTACTGACACACCCCATCGTCTTCCTCCCGTCCAGTGATGAAGCGCTCGAAAGCAAATTCTGCTGAAAAGCCGTTGGATCCGCAATGCTCTCCATATCAAACAGGGGATTTGGGTCGCCCGCATTCTGTACCTGGGCTGCGCCCTAAAGAAAAAGGGACTGAAAGGCTTTTCCGACCGCCCGGGATTTTGCCGATTGACCGTTTTCCTTTTTCCCCTTGATGGCATCATAACTGGGTGCAGAGCGGGAAAAAAATCATCATCTTTGGCCTCTTGAAACTTTTAACATCCTTCTGACCCCAACCGCTTTTTCACCAAGAGGCTTCAGAAAATGGATTCCCAGTGGGGGTACACGAGTTGACATTTGGGTGCCTTCGCTTCATTTTGGCGGATGGATGATGCTGATGAGACTTTTGTCCGTGCTGGGGGACGAGGGGTAAGACTGCTGGTTAGGTTGCATTAATCAGAAGAAAGATTGGCGATGTGTTCGAAATGAGATTCACGGGGCCCTGACCCAGCATGACGGGCCCTGACGGCCTGCAACACGACCGCGGGCATCGTTTGTCTCCAGCACTGGAAGGAGACCTTCTCTCGTACCCCTTTCCTCCCTGTCCTACCCCTCTTGCCGCTTACCCCCTGAATTTCGCCCATGTTCAGAAAGATAAAAATTTGAAAAGATATGGAAGAGTTTTTAAAAGTCTCTTTTTAAAAACGCAAATCACAGCTATTCCAAATCCTTCAAATCAAACAAAATTTCTGGATTGAAATTTAAGGCTAGGGACCTCTATCAACAAGCTTGACTGACCAAAAAATGGAAAAAAAAAAACCCGCGGAAAGTTTTCGGATAATAAAATGTATTTTGGGACCTATCAATTCACCTGTGGTGACTACAAAAAATTTTTGTATTCAAATTTAACTGCAAGGGGGCTCTATCAACAAAACTTGACGATCGAAAGTGAAAAAAAAACCTGTCTAAATGTATACATAAAAACGGTAATTTTTTGGCCCTACAATTCACCCTTTGGGGACTAAAAATTCTGTTTAACAAATTTAACTCAAAAATTTTGCTCTATCAACAAAGCTTGCTGACCAAAAATGAAAAAAACACCTGTCTGAAATGTATAGGGTAAAAAAGGTATTTTTGGGGACCCACAGTACACCCGTGGTGACTACAAAAATTGGGATTTAAATTTAACTCAAGGTGGGTTTACAACAAAACTGGCCCCGCGCCAAAGTGAAAAAAAAAACGTACAAAAAGTATCAGGATAATAAAAGGTATTTTTTTTTCCCTATCAAATTTAACCTGTGGGGATACAAAAAATTTTGTATTCAAATTTTTCTGCAAAGTAGCTCTATCAAAAAAGCTTTTACGACCAAAAGTGAAAAAAAAACCTTTGAAATGTTAAAAGGATAATAAAAGGATTTTTTTCCACCGACATACACCTGTTGGGGACTACAAAGTTTCGGATCAAATTTAACTGCAAGGTAAAACTATCAACAAAGCGGGCCCCCCCAAAGGGAAAAAAACACCTATCGAAAAGTGTACGGATAATAAAATATTTTTGGCCCCCATCAATTCATGGGTGACTACAAAAATTTCTTATTCAAATTTTTAAATGCAAATAGCTCTATCAAAAAAAGCTTGTGACCAAAAGTAAAAAAAACCTGTCTGAATGATAAGGTAATAAAAGGTATTTTTTTGGGACCTATCATACAAACCTTTGGGACTACAAAGTTGCGTATTCAATTTTAACAGCAAAGTCTCTACCAACAAACTTGATGACCAAAAAGTGAAAAAAAAAACCTGTCTGAAATGTTAAAAGGATAAAAAACATATTTTTGGCACCACAATTCACCTGTGGGCACAAAATTGCTGTATTCAAATTCAATTGCAAAGAAACCTATCAAAAAATTTTGGGACTACCAAAAGTGAAAAAAACACCTGTTAAAATGTAAAAGGATAATAAACGGTATTTTTGGCACCTATCATTTCCCCGGGGTGACTACAAAATTCTGTATTCAAATTAACTGCAAAAGTAGCTCTATAAAAACAAAGCTTTGACGCAAAATAAAAAAAAAACCCCTGCCCCGAAATGTTTGGAAAAAAAAAAGGTATTTTTGGCCCCCTATAAAATACCCCTGGGGTGATACAAAGTTGCTGGATTAAAATTTTAAACTGCAAGGTGCCTATAAACAAAGGGGCCGGGCCCAAATAAAAAAAAACACTATCTGAAATGTATACGGGAAAAAATAAAAGGTATTTTTTGCACCTTTCAATTCCCCTGTGGTGACTAAAAAATTGGGCTGATTCAAATTTAACTGCAAAGTAGTCTATAACAAAGCTTGACTGCCCAAAAGTAAAAAACACCTGTCTGAAATTTTTAAAAGGATAATAAACGTATTTTTGCCCCTAAAATTCACTGGGTTTACTAAAAAATTGTTGTTTTTCAAATTTAACTGCAAAGTAGCTTACAACAAAGCGGGCCTGCGCCAAAGTGAAAAAAAAACGTATCAAATTTTTAAAGGGGATAAAAAAAGGGTATTTTTTTTTTTGGCAACCTATCAACTTGGGGTGACACAAAATTGCTGGTTTCAATTTAATGCAAAGGTGCTATATCAACAAGCTGGCTGGCAAAATTGAAAAAAAACACTATCTGAAATGAAAAACTGATAATAAAAGGGATTTTTGCCCCCTAACAAATAGCCCTGCGTTACTAAAAAGATCTGTTCCTAATAAAAGCATGCATTCTAAAAAAGTTTTGGCTGTACAATGTCCAGTATCCTTTACAGAGCTTGTCTGTGTTCGCCCACAGTCTCATTGCTCTTATAGTAAAGAATCTGCTTTCTAAATTTATGTATATAGATTCTTTCCTCTAGTTGTAGTGTATGCCTCTATGTTCTGGACACAGTTCTATGTATAAATAGTTAATAGGAGAAATCTCTGTATTGAGCTTTGATATATTTAAAACATTTTTATTTGTCCCCCCCAAAGCGTCCTTTCTCTAAACTAAATACCCCTAAACTTCTAATCTTTTGGGTATTGCTCCAAACCCAAACCTTTTATTTTTTTTGTTTCCCGCCTTTGAACCCCCTTTAACCTACAATTCTTTCCTTGCACTGGTTTCCAAAACTATAACAATATTTCCCGTGTGGTCTAACTGTGACTTTATATGGGAGAAAAAAAGTTCTCATCAGTTTTTCTTTGCCCCCTTTTTTAAAAAACCCTATGATTTTTTTTTCCCTTGGACTGCCGCACTGACTTGGCTATTACAATTAAATTTTCTAAATAAAAATTACCAAGTCCTTGTCCATGTAAGTTTTACCATTTCTTTTCCCATTTAAAATGTAATCGTGGAATGGATTTTTCTTTCCCATGTGAATAACCTTGCATTTATCCATGTGAAACCTCATCTGCCACTTCCCCTTCCCCCGGCCTCAACTTTTTCCAGATCCCTTTTTAAAAATTACTATCCTCCCTTGCGTTAACAAAATTCACAGTTTAGAATCAACAAATTGAATCTATGCAAGGTAAAACATAATTATATTAAAAAGAATAGGGCCAAATACAGACCCCTGTGATACCTCACTGGTAACAGGGGTCTGATCCAAGTAGGTACCATTAATAACTACAACTACCTTTTGTTTTCTATCAATAAGCCAGTTAGTTACCTACCTGCAATCATTTTTCCCTAGTCCAAACATTCACATTTTACTAACCAATCTTTTATGTGGCACAGTATCAAATACTTTAGAAAAATCCAGATATATGACATTTAATACTAACCCATGCAATTTTACTCCTCCTGTATTATTAACTGCATTGCAATACTATAACTCCATAGAAGAAGAATATGAACAAGTAAAAGAAGATAAAATAATTGAAGAGAATTTCTGCTGCTGCACTTGTAAACTAGTTAAATGAGAATGTGTGTGAGATACCCGGTCTCGTAAATCTTGTAGCAGACAGTAGTGTATATATTTTGATGTTTCATATTAATGATTGTGTTCTGGAAAGGAAAGCATTAAGAACAGTGACTACAAGCATATTGTACCTCTTCCAATTGTATCTCTCTCTTCCTTAGTGAGAAATGTTGTATTACAGGAATGACTTGTATTTATATAGGAGTATCTGCAATGTCTTTTCACTAGAGATTAATTAAATCTTAACCACTTAATGACACAAATTTTCAGATTTTTTTTTTCGTTTTTTTTCCAACAAAACTTATTTTTCCATCTACATAGACATATGAGGGCCATTGAACGTACCATAGAATATACCAAGAAATGTAAAAAAATATATATATTCTTGCAGTATGTTTGCTTTTATGGCATTAAATCTTTGGTTTAAATGATATGTTATCTGTATTCTGCATGTTTATATGACTCTGGTAATACCAACTATGAAGGATATTCTGACATGATTATGCCCGACAGACCCCCAGCTTCGAGTTCTGGTCGCCGGCCACGGCCGTTGCGAGGAAAACCATGGTTCTTAACATAATACTTTGTTTTCTTAGTTACCAGTGGGAACTGAGTCCTTCCTTCCCTGTGTGTTATTGATTCTTGGCCAACGCCCGTGGCCAGGAATCCTCCAGTACCCTTTGGCCATGTTCACACGGCTTAAAATTGGACATATTTCAGTCCGTAATTAAGGTGCCGGAGTGCGCAAATTACAGCTGGAATACTTCTAAGTCATTACGGTAATACACAGTTCTCATAGAGAACTATGGATTAGGTCTCCTCTCCCTGCTCAGCGGAATCCACGGGCGGGAGATAATTGACATGTGAATTACTAGCGGCATATACGCGCCGCTGGTACTGCAAGTCTATGGGCCGGCGAGGTGCCGGCCCCCCCCGCTACCGCCCCCCCGCCCGCCCCCGGCCACACGGCATCATTGCAGTGCGTAATTACGCCCTGAATTTAAGCCGTGTAAACCTAGCCTTTTAGTTAAACTGTGTTCCTCTTTGATTGACAGTTTTGTGTCCCTATCTGGTTTTGTGTTCTTTCCACCAATCACCTCTGTTCTGGGTTCACCGGTTCCCTATTTAAGGATTCCCTTACCTGTCCCCTGTGCCTGTTATATTGGGTCCTTCCAATACCTATTGCTTGCTGTTCTCTTGTTGGATTTTCTGGTTACCTGACTTTGCTTGGCTTCTGACTATTCTTCTCCTCCTGATTTTGTACTACATTGCACGACAGTTACTGACTTGGCTCGTCTTATGTTTTTCTCTTCAGTCTTCCGATTTTATACTGTGCTTCCTGCTTGTTGTCAACCTTGCTTGCCTGACGTTCCCTTATTGTGTTTTGTATTTGTCTGTGTCTTGTGTTTCCACGTATTCAGTATAGTGTTCATTCTTCTGGTTGGGGCCGACCATTTAAGGAGTTGGGTACCCCCAAAAGGCAGGGACAGTGGTTGGGACCAGCGTCAGGGCCTCACTCTGTCTGTGTTTTCTCGTGTGTCCCTGACCGGTCCCTTACATATTCATTATGTTTTACTATTGGTAAAAAAATACAATCATTCTCTATTTTTTATATTTGCGCTGCAGCAACATCTTTTGTGACCTGTAGGCAGAGGTGTTGCTAAGGTCCTTAAACATCCAGCCTGGACCCTGTGTGTAACATTTTGCTCAGTAGGGCTGGGTTCACAAAACATTTTTCACAACACACCGTTAACTGCTGCATTTATTTTTACAGATAAAAAAAATGTTTCTGTCACTAATTTTCTGAAAATTCCACATACTGTATATCTGCTCCATCACCTCAGCACTACACTGTACAATGAAAGTCAGCATTGACAAAATTGCCTTTTCAAAACCACTCATTTATGTATAATAGTGTTATACCTCTAAAGAATACCATCACCAAGTAATAAACCTATGCATGCAGCAAATATACCACACATATTACCGTCATACTGTTACTAAAACAAATCCCACAATACCAAGACCATGAATCCCAATTCTAGCACTGCCTAAAGACCAAATAATACTGCCAGACCATGACTACATGCGAGCACCACATAGTGACTATCAGTTGTACACAGGCTTTGCAAACATACTCTATAAGTAATTATAGTGTACAAACAAGAAAAAAAAATCAGCTCACCTGTAGATACTCACGCATCCGTCCTCAGGAGCACGGCCAGGTGGAGTCCACACCCAAGACAAACGAACATCATAGAAATGCAGCCAGCTTCATCCGAGAAACCAGATAGAGGTTAAATAAAACGTCCAAATTTATTTCCAACTTAATTAATCTGAAGTGGCCCATGTCATATATTTTGGTGCTATTCTAATTATAGTGTAGTTACAGCCAGTGACTCACCGGTGACTTTTTTTTCTGATCGGAGTGGTTTTCTTTCCCCTGTTTTTTTCTTTCAGACAGCCATGATGATTTCTCCCAGCCACAACTCATCTCTGCAGAATTTACCACACATACATCTTAGAATCCTCACTTTCCATGAGCTCCTTACTTATTGCCTATTTTTGTACAAACTCCCCATGGGGTGATGGTGGTGGTGGGGGGTTATGGGATGATTGTTGGGACTGTATTTTAAAGGAGGGGGAGATACAGGCCCCAGTTTACAGACCCAATTTGCTGGGGGAAGAAAGAGGACCAACCCCCTGGAGATTGTGTTGCGCCTTTGGTCCATACCCCGAGGATCATATTGTACAACCTGAACTCCATCCCCTGCATCCCTGGAAGATCAACACAGCCATGACCTTTAGGGGGTGAAGGAAATAAAGTTAGTACTGTCATCATCATAGAAGTGCCCATCCTAGTTAGCTTTAGACTCCTTAGTTAGGTAGGTATATAAGTGCTCCTCTGTAGGTAGGTAAATAAGTGCTCTCCTTATGTAGCTGTAT
>JAODAL010078147.1:0-13020 GCA_025379985.1 Phyllomedusa bahiana
TATTCTTATTTTAGTCTGTTAAGGGTGAGGAGGATTTTTTTAATAGCAGAATACAAGTTTTAAAAGCTTAAAAAAATTTTGTTTGTCAGGGAAAAAATAAACAAGCTCATTTTCTCCTTATAAACACAGCGGGACGGGGATTTTCACCACCCAGCCAGGCTGCTAGAGAAAGAAAGAAGTGGTTTGGCAGCCAAAAACCTTCGCAAACAAGCAGGGGGGTAAAAATTTGCTCCAACTCTGAAATAAAAAAAAATCAAACAGCAATGTTTTTGGGTAAAATTTTTATTTACCTAGGGTCTAAAATTTTTACAGCTAATCAATATGATGAGACTGCCCTTTTTAGCACACCAAGGGTGCTTTTATGTTTCTGGGCACATAGGGCCACATATGGGAAAACTGCCCTGGGTTTTAAGATTTTTCCTTGTTGCCCATACAACCAATCGGGCGCCCTTTCATTTTATATGTGTTCAAAAAAATTAAAGGGTGCCTGTTTGGGTTTGCTATGGGCCCTAAAAGGGTCATAAAACCAAGAATTTTTTTATACATGTCCCCCATAGACCCCATTCTAAATAGTTTTTAAAGCTTTGTAAATGAGCCAAAAGGGAAAACCTATTCTCCTGCGGGTATAAAACAGATGTTTGTATTTTCCCACTATACAGCTCAGGTTTAAAGGAAAACCCATTTTTAAATTTTGCTGTTTGTGTTTTTTCCCAAAGGGTGCCTAATTTTGGGGTGCACCGCTTATACTTGTAAAGAACAAGGCGCGACGGGTTTTGGGCCCTGAAACCCACACCAAAAATACGGCCCCGCCAAAACCCTACATGTCGCCCCAATTTTGTATCCATAAAAAAGACAGGAAATTTTATGGAAACTTTTATTTTGGGGAAATATAGAGACTAAAATTTTTATCAGGTACTCACTAGTGAAACAATTTAAATAAATAAAATAAACCTCAGCCCAAATGGAAACCCACACATATTACATTGATTATGCTATTGAAAATTTTTTTTTAATTAGGAAATACAGCTTTTTTATATTATTTTTTATGGGGAAAATTTTAATTTAAAACCCATCAAAATTACGAAACAGAAAAATGGCCAAAGTCATAGTTTTTTTTTAAACTCCCTTTTATAACATTTAATTTTAAAAACGGGGGAAAAGGTTAAAATTGAAATTTAAAAGCGAGCCCACAGCGAAAATCATTTTTGGGTTTTGGGTGCACTTTTTTAGCCCAGTGAAAAGGTGACGGGCCCCCCATGTCAGTGACCCCGGGTTGGGTCCCCCGGGAAGGGTAAATTTTCCTGAAAAAAGGCTTGAAAAAAAACATGAAGAGTTTCCCATTTTTGCAAGGTCTTTTCCCGCACAGGGCCCTGCCCCTAAAAGAAAAAAAATCATCATAGCTGGATCACATCTAAAAAAAATTGTACACAAAAATTCAAAAAAATTTAAGTTTAAAACCACTAATGTGAGGATAATAAAAAAAATATACTAGGCACCCAAAAAAAATTTAGGAAAATCTTCGAAAATTTAAATCTATGAACATAATTTTCAAGTCAAATAAAGAAACCCTTAAAAATTGAATAGACTCATTACACAAAAAAAAAATAAAATTTCACTTTTTTATTTTTTTATGCGGAGGGTTATGTTTTTGCAGAAAATAAATCCCCCAAAAATCATATTTCAGAAAATTAAAACAATGTGGGGGAAATTTAAAAAATTTTTCCCCTTTTCATGGGGGTCATACACAAAGGTTTCCTGACCTTTAAAGGGTTTTCTTCATCTTTTTTCAGTGGGGCAACACAATCAGGGGGTAAGGCTGCAAAACTTGACATTTACCAGAAGACAGTCCCCAAAACCCCCTCCAAAAAGGAGGGGAAGCACAAAGGTAAATGCTAAAGAAGCTGGCTTTTCCCAAAGAGTGCTGTAATTTCCAAAGAATTTTAATGGAGATTTTAAATGTGGAAGGAAAAATTGGGTAGAAAAATGTGCACAAGCAACGGGGTTTTGACCAAAAGTCTTAAAAAGGTTTTTCAAGAAAAGCCCTTTCCAAATTTTGGGAGATTGACGGGGGAAGGGGGGGACTGTGGCTGGAGTCAGTCCCTTTTTTTTTTTTAAAAAACAGCCAACCCACACAGATGTATCCGGGAAAATTAAACGTTTGAAATTCCCTTTGTGTCATAAAATTTGGGGGTGGTTGGTGGGGTGGTGGTGTTTTGTGTCATATATCATTTGTGTTTTTAATACCAAAAAGCATCTTTTTCACTTTGAAGATCCTGGGCCAGGGGAATGATAGCAATTAGGTGGAGGGCCTTTTTCTATTTTTGCCCATCCCCTTTTAAGGTGCATAAGGGTCGCCCTTTTTTGAAAAATTCCCATGTATATTTAAACCTAGAAGAGGGCCACTGCCCGGGGTTACTGCCCTTTTTGCAACCCCTGGAACCCCCTTTCACAATAGCCTAAACCCCAAAAAACCACAGAAATCCCCTTTAAACGCCCTAGAAAAGTAAAATTAGCAGAAAGAAAAAAGTTATTTGAAGCAAAAATTTTAAATTTGAATAAAACCTTGAATATCAGCTGCTTAAACCCCAAAAACCCCACAAAATGCCCTTTTTTAAACACTCAATAAAAGAACCCAGAAACCCAAAAGATTTTTAAAAGAAATTTTTTGGGAATGGGATTGGGATTTTTGGGCTGTTTGTGACAGCAACAGGCCCCCAAAAATTTGAAAAATCCCTTTTTCCGGGCCACTGTTAAAAATTGTAAAAAAATAAATGCCTGTTAGAAACTACATTTTTTAAATGGGCCCTTAAAATTTGTTTTTCACAGCACCATGCCCCCAAAAAATTTTTGAAAATGACCTCTCGGCCACGGGAAAAAAATTGGGTGCAAAGAAATGGAAACTTAGAAACCAATTTTTTTTTTACCCAAAGGACCTGGATTGTAGCGTTTTTGAAAGCCCCAAATGCCCCCAAAAAATTAGAAAAAAAAAACCTTTTCCCGGCCCAAAATTTTAAAAAAATGGGAAATTAAAAACAGAATTGTTTCTATCAAATAGTTTCTGAAATGCGGTCTTAGGGGGAAGAGCCGTAAAAAAAAACCCTCAAAAAGGTGCTTTCCTTCACTTTTTGAGATTTAAAACCCCGCAGATTTAGGTTTAGCAATTACAAATTTCCTACAGATTTTCCCCAAGAATTTCGGTCTTTTTTTTGACAACTGAAAACCCGGGTTGTAAAAAAATTTTAAAATTTTTTTATACATAAAAGGGAAATTTAAATGTGGTCTTTTGAAACCCAATGACAACCAGGAGTAAAAAAAATCAAATTTTTTTCTCAAAATTATCTAACAACTGCAAAAATTTTGGGAAAAACTGAAAATTTAAAGGTATAGAAATAAAAATTTTTTCTACACAATATGGAAAAAAAAATTGAGAAACTGGAAAGGAGTAACAAAAAAAATCCCACTCTATAGAACACTGGTTTTCCCTTAAATGAAGATAAACGTACGTCTATGAAGAGAAGTTCACCCCACAACAAAGGTCAATCCCCCCTCCTATGACACTGGGGGCAGGCAATGCAAAAAAAATGGGGTGTTTTTTTCACCAAGCTTGAGAGGATTTAATAAAATTAAATAAATGAAAACAGCATCCCACAAGGAAGTGAAAACCCTGGACCAGACTGTGGATGCGGGTAGGCAAAATTTAAAAATTTGGGGCCGCTATGTCAGCGTGGCTTGGAAGGACTAATACGAGTTAAAAAATTGAGACGGGGCCCCCTAAAAACAACTGAAAAACCCCTGAATTTAAAGGCTTTTTGGGAAATCGGTTTAATTGCAGAAAAAAAAAATTTGGGGGGCAATAGCACAGTGGCTTGAGGGGAACAAAACCCTAAGCAGGACCCTCCCCCCCAAAATCTGAAAGGGAGCCCCCCCCTGCAGCTGTTTTTGTTCGGGAAGAAACGGGGGTTTTTTTTCCCAAATTTTTTCCTAACTATACAAAATTTAGAATTCCTTTTAATTTTTGCTGTAACCAAAGGCCCCAAAATCAATCCAGATGCTTTTAAATTTTAAAAAACGCTGGGAACAGATCTCTACTACTTTTAAAAAAGCTGAGCAAGACACAGCAAACCATTCTTTTGGCTAATTAAAAAGCTAATCCCCGCAGGAAGTCAGTGACATTCATAAAACGGGGATCTTTGATTTCAGCACCCAAAATGAAACCCGACAAAACCCCTACACACCCCAAAAGGTGAATTTCTTCATCCCCCCCCCCCGGGTGCTCTGCACTGATTAGGCGGGCCCCCAAAAAATTTCCCGGGAAAGTGCCAAAATGATGCAAGGGAGCCGCGACCCCCAGATCATTGATAAAGTTTTTTAAGAAAAATAATCTCTTCACCCGCTAAACCCAGATTTTTATGGAAATCTGCCAATTTCAACTTTTTTTGATTTTAACGCTCAAAAACAAAATTAATAAAGTTAACTAAAAATTTTAAAAAAAAAAAAAAATTTTGAAAAAAACCCCAAAAGCTCATGTGGGGTTAGAATTTTTTACTTCAACCTTACTCCAAAGTATAAAAGCGGGAACCTTCCGGAATCTATTAAAAGTCCCCCCTTTTGGGGGACACGATGTTTCCCCGGGAAATTTTGTACTATTTGTCTGAGACAATATAAATAGCCCTATAGTAAAAACTCTCTTTAAACAAAACCAAAGGGTGTAAATGGAGGAGCCTCTGACAGGGTCCCGGTCTGTGGACGTCCCCCATTTTTCCTGCCCCCTGACCGGGCGCTTTTTTTCACTCTTTGAGCACCAATTTCCCCTTTCTTCTTTTTTCCTCCCACCCCCAGGTTTTTATCCTCTGCTTCCCACATTTTTTGGGTTTCCTGCCCCAAACCTGTCAGTTTTTCCCCCCCCAAAAATGCCCGGCGGTTTTCCCCCTGTTTTTTAAAGAGCCCATCACTAAGAGGGGCCAATTGAAGGGGAATTTCGTTTAAAAAAAATCGGGAAAAAAATTTGATTCCCTGCACGAAGGCAAGGGTTTATGGTGTTTCGCTAAAACGAATGGGCCCTTTTTTCCCAAAAAAATGGCTGGGGAGCAAATGGCTTGCCCATGGGCCCAGAGAACTCGGGGAGGAAAAAAGAACACCCTAAATTTACAGTGCAGATATGACCCAAATCAGAAACCCAAAACGGCTTCTCCGGACGCAAAAGCCCTATAAATACGGACGCCATTTTAAATTCTCACACTCCACTGTGTCCCCCTGTAAAATAAACACCCTATCTGCTGAAAGCATTTTACAAAACAAACTTTTTTTTTGAGTGATTTGGGGTAAAAAACCTTTCCACAATTTGAGTGTAATAAAACACACTTGTTCCTGAACCAGCGTTACTATTTTGTTTTAGTTGGGGGGGGTTTTTCCTCCCTAAAGTCCGGGGTTGGGGTTTTTTTTCGCCCCCCTATATGCCTAAATTTTCCTTTGGGTTCACTGTGTGGGGATTTTTTTCCCCAAAGGGTTTAAATTTTAAACCCCTTTGATTGGGGGGAATTTGAGTACAATACAGGGGGTCTGTATTTTTTTGCCCCATACACGCCCAAATTCCCTCTGTTTTTTTTTTTTTTTTTTTTGTAGGGTATTTGAACGATTCGGTGGATCCGCTGGAAACCCCCAAGCGATGGACTAAGCCACGCCAGGGAACGGGTCTAAGTACCCCCGGTATTCACCAGAGCCCCCGCAAAACGGGGTGGACTTTCTGCGGGGGAGGCTACCAGGGCGTTACCCCTGACCCTGACTGGCTTGCGGTGGTTTGGGCCCGGGGGAAATGGGGAGGTTTCAGAAATTTGAATCCAAGGCTTTGTCGGGGCAGGGAGGAGGTCAGGGCAGGCGGCAGGGGGTTTTGTATCAAATACAGGCAGACGGGCAGGGCAGGCGGCAAAAAGGCCCAAAGGGCAGGAAACGTAGGCGGAAAAGGAATGGTACACGGGTAATCCAAAACGGGACAATAGAGACACTCTAAGCTCACTAAACGCCACCAACAATTTGGGAGGGGAGTGCTGGGGGCTTTAACCCCCTTTTAAAAGAACCAACGTCCCGGGAATCCCCAAACCCAAATTAAAGGGGCACTGGCCCTTTAAAACAAAACCCAAAATGTCCCCGACCCCCCACGCTAAGGAAAAGGGGGACGAGCCCCACGGCCAGCACGGACGGGGGCGGGGTTCACTGGGGGGCGGGGCCAGGGAAGGGGGGGCAAATGCCGGGGGCCCCCCCGGGGGCCCGGGGGGGGTCACGGGGCGCCGCGAAGCCCGCCACCAGCCCCCCGCGGGGAAAGGGGGGCCGGGGTTTCGGGGCGCGGCAACCCCCAACCCCCGGGGACGTATTTTATACCCAAGGGTTAATTAAAACCCTTGTTGTTGGGGAATTTGGGGTAAAATCAGGGGTGGGTAATTTTTGCCCCATATACTCCTAAATTCTATCTGTTTTTTTTCTGTAAGGGAATTTTAAACCCAAGGGTTAAATTTTGCCTCTTGTTTTTTGGGGTAATTTGGGGGGTAAAATACAGGGTTTTTAATTTTTTCAAATACAGACCTTCATTAAACAGAGTCTGTACATTTTTGATCAAACATTATGGGCAGACAGAAGGGGGCCGGCCCTTCACATGCGAGTGTCAGTGCAAAAAAACTTTTCCCGGGGCGGGACAGGTTGCAGACAGTAAAGGGGCTGCAGCAGGGTCATCGGTGGGGGCCAAACTTTCCGTAGTCCTCTAGCGGCCGTGTGTTTACCAGCAACCCAAGGGTTTTTGGGTTGGGTTTAAATAAAGGGCATCCCCTTCCCCCCTTGATAACATCTACAACCCCCCGCCAAAAGTCGGTGGGTTCGTCCCAAAAACAACCCCTTTGTTTTGGGATGGGGCCCCGGGGAGCAGGTCAGCGGCCCTCCCCCTATCCCAAACCCCCCCCTCTTTTCCCCAAATTTTGGGTTTTTCCCCAGCCCGAGAACTACTAAAGTCCCGGGCTCAGCGGGCCCCCATACAGGGGAGGGCAAACTCTTGAGGACAGTCACAGCTACTTGGCATCGAAGAGGGGGGGCAGAAATCCCTGCAACTTGCGGTTGGGGGAAGGTATTGAAAGTGGAAAATGGGCATGGGAGGTTATGGGTTTCAAGGGAGTCAGGGTCTGCATAATGGGCCCTTGAGGGAAAATAGCAGTGACGGGAAAAAAAAAAAATAATGACGATTAGCCCGATTTGCACTTTTGGGGGCCGGGTGAAGCAGGGCCCTTTATCATCAACGTCGGGAGAAGAGGGTTCCCGCTTACACGAAAGGCAGGGGTTTCAGCCCCAATTTGGTAATGTAGCCCTTTATCACAAGGGGCCCAGCAGTGCGAAAATCGGGCCAAACGGTTTACGGTTTTAGACCACCCGCTTTTCATGTCCAAAAAAAATAGCGGACAGGGGCCCTTTCTGAGGGGAGCGGGAAAAAGTACTTTACTCAGTGGGGGAGCGTTGGGAGTAAAATCACCAAAAAGGCGGTTTGGGAAACAAGGGCTCATCAACCCCAGGAGAAGAGGGCATCAGCCCTTTCGCGTCCCGGCGCGGCGGGAGCCCGCAAAATGGGGGAGTGGGGGCCGTGAGTCCAAGGGTAGCGCAGTGCGAGGGTTGGGAGGCAAAAACCCCCGGGGAAAAAACCCACTTCCCCAGTCCAAGAAAGTAGCGGGCCCCGGGGCTCAGCGAGGGGAGTGGCGGTAAATAAACACTCCCGTGCCCAATTTGGCGGGAAATCAGCTATTTGGGGGTGGGCAGTTTTTTTTCTAAGACAAACCGGGGGAGCCCCAAAAATGTGTAAAATGTAGAAACTTGGGGTTTGGCCAAAAGTCTAAGAGTCCAAGGCAGGGCTTAAAACGCGGGAAAGCGGTGCAAAACCTTTTGCCCCAAAAGATTTTTAAAATTTTTTGATAACGAAGTTTGGGGGGAAATTTAATAAAGTGGTTTTTAGGAAATTTTTTTAAACCGAAGTGCTGGAACAACATTTTTTTTTCTTGTGGATATCAAACCACAGCCGAGTGGGTTTTTTCCGTCAAACCCGGGGTTTTTAAATGACTCAGGATCTACAGGGGAAATGACAAAACCCTTTACTCTCATTGGGGGGTCTCAGGGCAGAAAGTGAAAAACCATGGGCCCGGGAACAAACCCTTGGCAATACGGGCCCCGCGAAAAACCATCAGCGCACCATCCAAAGGGGGCCCGGAGAAACGTGTCCTCAAAGTGGTGGAAACCAAATTCCTCCGCAACAACCCCAGCATCACCTGGCACGCAAAGCCATTTTTAGCCATTTAAAACTTCCACCACCTCTGCCGAAGGGAGCTGTTTGCCCTTTTCCCCTCATCTACGGGGCCAGATGCTCCTGCTCCTCTCACTCATGGCCCCAGCATCGTTCAACCCGAGGCGATTTCCAAAAAGACAGCAGAATGCTTCCCAAACCCTCCCAAGGTGCAAAAAGCTGATCATGCTCCCCGTCCAAAATTGTTGGGGCCCGCAGTCCCCCCCTTTTCCCAAAAGGTGTCAAGCACTGTTTTAGAGAACCAAAGGCTTGTGCCAGCCGTTGGGGGAGTTTTCCAAAGGCCGTAATTTTTTTTTCCCAAAAAAGGGAGTACCAGCCCCTTTCCCCAAAAATTAGAAAGAAGGGAGCTTTTGTCCTTTAGCCAACCGATGTCTTCCAAAGGGGCAAAAGGGAACCCCGGGCCCTGGGGGAGCGTAACTGGTCAGGGACATACGTGTCCCCCTTTTCGGGCCCCCTGGGTGAAAAGGATTCCTGCCGGCTAACCAGCAAAAAGATAGGAGACGCCACTTTTTTCCCCCCTTTCCCTTTGTCAAACTGGGTGATCCTGCCCCTAATTTTTCCCCCCTCCTCCTCCACCACCACCTCAGCCCCCACAAGTCATAAATGATGCTCCATCATACCATTTTTGCAGGGCACAGCATGTCACACAGTTTTTTCACCCCCCGGGGGGTTTGCCTGGCCGAACAAAGTCACTCAGGGGAGGAACTGCTCCACATCATGCAACACGAAATCAACATTTGGCTTTCTCCGAGACAACTGCAAATCGGAACCATGGTGACAGACAATGGAAGGAACATGGTGTCCACGCTGCACTGAGGAAGGCTGAGCCATGTGCCCTGCATGGCGCACGTGTTCAAACTGGTTGTCAAAAGGTTCCTGAATTCTTACACCCATCTGCAAGACATTATAAAAATGGCTAGAACACTGTGCATGCACTTCATCCATTCCTACAAAGCCAAGCACACCCTCCTTGAGCTGCAGCGGCAGAATGGCCTCCCCCAACATAGACTGATTTGCAATGTTTCTACCCGTTGGAATACTAGCCTCAATATGTTAGACTGAGTGTATGAACAGAGAAAGGCCATTAATGATTTTTTGATGATCCAAGTGGACAGGAGTACTCCCCTGGGTAATTTTGATGTCAGCCAGTGGCAGCTCATGTGTGACACCTGCCATTTACTCAGGCCCTTTGAGGAGACCACGTTATTTGTAATACACCAGGACTACGGGACGAATAATGTCATTCCACTGCTGCATATCCTGGAACATATGCTGAAAAATTTGTCTGGTCAGGGGACTAGAGACGTGGCGACTACATCTCATGGCCACATGAGTCCGGTGGGGGGTGAACTGGAGGAGGAGGAGGACATTGGAGCACAAGCAGTGTCTGGTAAAATTAGTGGTTTGACAGGAGAGGAGAAGGAGCAGCCGGAGGAGGTAGAGGGAGATGAGGAAGATGAGGCAGATGACCCAGACACACCGTGGCAGTATACAGTGGAGATGGAGGCAGGGAGTCCCTCAGAGTCACTTGCACAGATGGCCTGAAGCATGCTGATTTGCCTGGCTAGTGACAGCCGAATAGTCACCATCCGGCAGAGGGATGACTTCTGGCTCTCCACCCTCTTGGACCCTCGCTACCGGTCCAAAATAGGAGCCTTTTTCCACCTGCCACAGCAGTATCAGCTCCATCAGCAGCAGCCTAAGTCTGGAGTCATTGATGAGCAGCTTCCTTCACCCGCCTAGTGAGGTGAGTACTCACCAGCAGTAGCAGGACTTGGAGCAGACCCTGAACCAGCAGGTGGTGACCTACTGTTGGACAGAAACTCTGCCACCCCACATAGAAGATCCGCTGGACTACTTGATGTGTGGCCGCAACTTTCCGACTTTGCTCTGGAGAAGCTGTCCTGCCCAGCCAGTAGTGTGGCATCAGAGCAGGTTTTCAGTGCTGCTGGGGCCATAGTTGCCCCAAGAACAACCCGCTTGTGCACCCGAAATGTGGAGAGACTCACCTTTGTCAAGCTGAATCAGGCATGAATCGCCCAGGATTTCCACACATCAATGCCTTAAACATCAGATTAGATCAGCCATGACGCCACCCCAAAACTTTGAGAAGTGACTCTGGATTCAAACTACCTGCCTCAGCTATTACTCTGTTGCTGCCACCCGCCTGATGCCACACACTGCTGCCAGCTGCCCATCTGCCCCCCACCATCTTTACCAGGGACTGGTATTGGGCCCCCCACCTCCACACGTGTTATTGTGTCAATCTTTGGCCTACTCATGCTGCTACCACCTCTACGCTGTGTGATTGTGCCACTCTGTGGCCTACTCATGTTGCTGCCACCTCTAGAATTTGTCATTGTGCCACTCGTCAACCTCATGTTGCTGCTGCTGTTGCTGCCGCCACCTCCACGCTGTGTGATTGTGGCCTACTGATGTTTCTTCCACCTCCACACTCTGTCATTTGCTACTCTGTGGCCTACTGATGTTGCTGCCACCTCCACACTCTGTCATTGTGCCACTCTGTGGCCTACTGATGTTGCTGCCACCTCCACACTCTGTCATTGTGCCACTCTGTGGCCTACTGATGTTGCTGCCACCTTCTCAACCTGTTATTTGCCACTTTGTGGCCTACTGATATTGCTGCCACCTTCTCAACCTGTCATTTGCCACTCTGTGGTCTAGTGATATTGCTGCCACCTCCAACCTCTGTGATTGTGACACTCTGTGGCCTACTCATGCTGCTGCCAACTGACCACTGTCTCACTCAAACACCCTGTGGTTTCCTAATCCTGTCTCAACCCTCCACAACTCTATGACGTTGCCACTATGTTTGGATTTCCCCTTCTTTTAATCTGTCAGAAGAAATGAAAAGGATCAGGATTGTCTGATTATTAGTTAGCCAAGAGCAGGAGTGGATACAGAACAAAGAAGACATGCAAATATCCCATTTACTGGTCATCACTATTTTGAATCAACTCCTGTTTGCTTTTGGCTTTAGCAATACTGATGGATTATTGACCGATTGAAAGCGGACACTGGCAGAAGAAAGGAAGGACAAAATGATCAGAGACGTCAACGCAAAATTACTGCCAACACCCTCTCCACTCTTTCGGGGGGGCTCTACATTTATCAGCGTTTAACAGAGTAGATTCCGTCATAATCTGTGGAATCATCTGATGTTGGTTTAAAAGGAGTACGCTCTTTGACGCTGTTGTAGGATCTTGGCCCTCAGCTTGGTTCTTTCCAGCTGGCGCTGACATTACCTTGTCAGGCTACATTCCCACTTCAGTTATTTGGTCAGTTTTGCCCCAGTGAAGTGTGAAGCGATTCTAATAGCAGTGGCTATCATCTGCATGTCATACTAAAACACAGCATTGTATCAAGGCCAAACCACGCTCCCTATGCATATTTGAGCATGGCACAATGTTCTACAACACCCTACAATCTCTCCACAGACTGGAAATAGCTGTTTTTTAACGTGATTTGTCGCAAATAAATTCGGGTCGAAAATAATTTTTGCAGAAAATTCGGCGAACCTGGCAAATCAAATTTTTATGGAAACTCGTCCATCTCTAGTCATCATGCATCACCCAACCAACAGGAACCAATCGCATTCAGTTAAGTTCTGAGTCCCTGCCTGTACGTTTCACATAATTTCCAGTTTTGACCCTTGGCTTTGTTCTCTGATGTGTCTCCTGTCTTGTGCCTGCCCTGACCTTCCCTGTGACTTCTGACTCTACTAGAATACTGTGTGCCTTGAATGCTTGCTTGTACAAAGTCCACGCCTCTGCCTGTCCCTTGGTCATGGCTTTTGATGAATACCTTTATAAAGGTATTCTGATATATCCTTTAATGGAAAAAGAAATTTGATTTGAATGACCAGTTAGAATAGTTATTTGATTGGTCACAGTACCCTAAAATATAGTTTGTGCATAAGTGGAGACCGTCCAACCTGAAGGACAGAAAAAACATAGATGGTCCAATTTTTTTTTTTTTTAAAGAGATTCTTTGGTGGTCACAATTGCCCTAGATATAGCAATTTTACTTTTATATTTCAGATTTATTGTGTTTATACAGATGCATCAAAGGTAAACTTGACAGATAACACACCATGATTTCACGGCAAAGAATATTATCTAAGTGTTTTCAGTGTTTTATTAATGGCTTTTGTTGTGCTCTAAGAACAGATAATATGAAAATCTGTGATGTGATATCATGGTCAGGTTAAACTTTGACATCTCCATAATATATTAAGAGAATGCTTGGAGAATAATACCTGCAGAGAATGGCATGAAGGCATCTTTCTTTATAAAATTTCCATCGGAGTCAAGAAAATGGTTTGGATAAAATTCTTCAGGTTTCTCGAACTGGGTCTTGTCTTTTAGTACCGAGGTCAATAACGGGATGATATAAGTTCCCTGGAGTAAAAAAAAATAGAATTCATAAAATACAACGTAGCAAAAAATCCTCTATTTTTAGCCCAACCAAGACAGGTATGTGGTATTAAAAAAATTAATAATATGTAAGGTTTTATTAATAACACAAAAAAAAAAAACTTGTCAAAGTAAGGTTTTGTTCATAATACTGTTATAGGTTTTTGTTAGAGCAAAAATCATGACGGCAGTGCTGGAGTCATTGAAGAGTAGTGTTAGGCATTATATTCTATAACTACCCCAAAGGAAATCCAAGGG
>JAODAL010078148.1:0-13020 GCA_025379985.1 Phyllomedusa bahiana
CTTTAGTTAAACATTTTTTTTTTAGAATTTATGGTTTTTGTTTTTAATTTTTTTATATCATAAAATTTTTTTTTTTAAATCTGGGAAATGCCCCACTAGAATGGTCTGAAACTTCCTGTACTGTTGAGAAAACTTTTCAGCAGTCTCCTCATTACCAACACAAGCAGGATTACACTGAAAGGTGATACCAGGGTTGTGTAGTTTAGGTTCCTGAGTGGGGTCGCCCTTATCAGGGCGGTAACCCTACATGATTAGGTTAGTCAGGGTTGTTTGTTTAGTGTTTAGGGAATTTATAGGGTCTGAATAGGTCCGTGTGGTCTTTTTACTGTATCTTTGAATACAAGTTATTTTTTATTATATCTTTGCCTAAGATACATAATATTCCTCTGTAGTTTGCTTGTTCAAAAAACCCCTTTCCTACGATTTTTAAAAGATATTTCTACTCATCTCTGCCCTTCACAGGAGGAGACTGGCATTGACATGCACAAGTTTACAGCCTCTCCCAAGGTCATAGCAAAAGGGAGCAGAGGTACACTTGCACAAGCCCCCGCAGCCTGGGGGCCCCAAAATCCATTCCACATAATAAGACTCCAATCTGGTCACCACTGTATTTGTGATGTTTGGGCAAGGCATCTTGAAATACATAGTTTTCAGAGCTACTGCTGCAGACACTGGCCTTTACATTTAATATGGACATTTAAATAACATTTAAACTGGTTAAAGGTGGCAAAGAAAAAAAAAAGAAAGTAAGGCTGAAAAGGGACTATTGTGTCTAATGGATTTTATTTTATAAAATGTTTGTCTACTTTGAAAACCATTTTCAGTACCTAGGGGAATTCAAGATAAAAATGTTGCCCCCTATTTAGAATCCACATCTCTTGGCCAGATTGGGGTGCAACTACAATGAGCATCTCTCACTTTGGAGAACCTGTCCAGTCCTGTATTATTAAACCCATTGATGCGAATGGGCATGGTGCAGTATTTGTTATGTGGTGGCACTGCAGGGAAATTGAGCACTTACTGCTAGGGATACCCAAAGATCAAAGCTTATTGCTGAGGGCCCCAGCAACAGTACAATATTCGAATTTGTTTAACATCCCCGGGCAAGTTGGATCTACAAAGCAAAAAACCCCCTTTAAAAGGCTTTGCATCCGTAAAATCCTTTCTGGGCCTGCTGAAATTTTCACTACGAGCGGGCCTCAAGATCGGGCAGGGCCAGGGGTTTGCACAGTTTTTACTTTTCTTTCGTTTAACTCTCAAAAACATGAAGGGGTAAAGATGCGCAACTCCCATCTCCCATCTCTGAGCCAGCTCATTGCGGTGTTAAAAAAGGATTTTACAAGATGCCAAAACCTCTTTAAGTTCTTTAAAGGGGATTTATTGTTTCATCAGTTCGTCTGTTTTCTTGAATTTCATTTTCTCATTCCTTAAATCCAGATCGTTTCTTTCCCCCCCAGCTAGGTTTTCTTAACTGAAGGGGGAAACATCATCCCCCCCTTCACTGTTTTCGGCTCGCTTCCCCCCATCAGTGTGTTTTGTTTGAGACAGGGGGAGGGAATGCACGTCCCGCCTCCCCCCCTCCTGTCTGCATTCCCCTCCAAATGTCACTTGTATTCCCTTCCCGTGCATCTTAAATTTTTTTTGTTTTCATACACAGCCCTGCATTCAGCTAACATCTTCTGAACTCAAGTACTGATCTCCTCCCTCACAGCTGGGAGGTTTTTTTACAGTTGAACCACTTCTATGAACCCCTCCAGACAGCAACAGATCTGTCTCCTTTCTATGTTTACACCCAGCACATTAGGCTAGGTTTACACGGCTTAAATCAGGGGTAAATTAAAACCCCCGCAATTTCGGCGGGGGCGGGGGGGGAGCGGGGCCGGTACCCGCCCCGGGGGGCCAGTACCTCGCCGGCCATATAAAATTTACATGTCACTTATCTCCCCGCCCGCGGATTCGCCGAGCAGGGAGAGGGACTGATCCATAGTTTTTCTTGAAACTGTGGATTACCGTAATGACAGGGCGTATTCCCGCCGTAATTTGCCACTTGACCGAAATACATCCATTTTAAACCGGGTGAAGATAGCCTTTGGCCCCCGAGCCCCAAAAACTGCTGTTTTTTGATTTAAAAAAGCAGCTCGGGTTACGTGCACTGCTGGGTGTAAAAGGAAAGCTACCGACCCTATTCTATGAGAAGGCAGGAATGCAAAGTTCTTGTTTTCACTGTCCCTTTTTTTCTGAAGACCATTTAAGAAAAGAGAAAACCCCCTTTTAAATATTGGGTATACAAATGAACTTTTATATAAAATTAGAGGCTGCACCAAATGCCACCACCTAATCCCCTGCCATTTAATGTGCCATAAACTGGACTTTAAAGCCATAGATGTTAATGAGCAAGTTAATTGGGTCACATGTTAAATAAATGTAATACTTAAGCGCTAAGATGTTGAAAATGATGAATGAAAGCTGATTACAAAGCAGGAAAAATATGACCTAGCTCTTTAAGAAATAATTGATGTTAAGATTTTATGTAATGGCCAAGAAAGGTCTAGGTGCTAAAACGGGGTAAAGTCATGATAATTAAAAGGAAAGACTAATTACGCTCCATGATGAATGTAATCCAAGCCTGAAGAAAACAACACAAAACAGAACACAAGGATTTAAGCTGATGGTATCAGGCAGAGGTTAGTAGCTGGAGGCAGCTTTATTCCCATTTGTACATGCTAGGCATTTTTATTTGTCACGCAAAGGGACTAACAAAAAATGATATTTTTTATCCAGTCAGATCTATACAAACCGGAGCTTCTAGTGTTATGAGCAGCATCAAGGCGCTTACAGAGTACCCCCAAGGGGTCCACCTGAAGGCCTAAAGATTCTGACACACTAATGGGCCCATGCAGAAGGCAATCCCATCTGGAAGTGACTTTGGAGTCAGTCTCTTGCCTGTACGGTTAATGAATCTTTTTATTATGGGGTAGTCACAAATGACCCATTAGATCATATCGATTATCTGATGATGACGATAAAGATTAGGATAAAATAAAGGGGAAATATCTTTCCTTGGGGAGAGCCACCAATAAATTGGTCGGTGTGAGGATTTTACTCGCCTTTCAGACCTCACTGACTGTTTTGCATAAAGCAAAGGCTTCTGGAAATAGAGCTGAGGAACTCCAAAGTGCACTCTATTAGATGTAGTTATACTCAATTCACTTGTAGCTCGCAGGAGTCTTGCAGTGTGAAAGGGATTTAAGCCAAACCAGTTAAGTTCATCTACAGACAGCTGTCTCAGGATAAAATAAGGATAACTGATTAGGGATCGTTGGTCTTGACAAATTTCAGCACTACATGTCCAACTCATAATGGGTGAGGACCCTTGCAGGTCTTAGTTCATTCTTAACAGGTACCAGTGCTTTAAAGGTGCCCATATACCTTCATATGAAAAAGCAGAAGCCACACACTTTGATGGGGCTTATCTCTACCGCAAACAAAAGGATCAGGCATTGAATTTGAACATGCTGGATCCTCCTCCCGAACAAATATACAACATTTTGTAGCTGCCAATGACTAGGGCTAGCCTTCATTGGGAAAGACTAGGGTGAAAGATTGATGAAAGTGATGTTCTCTTTATCCCAATATATCGGTATCTATTTCTATGAAAAAGGTGAACCAACCTCCAACCTTTTCCTATATATGCCATATAGGGTCCCACCACATACAGTTGTTCAGAATAGGCCAGTGTCTACCAACTTCGATGACCAAAGAAAGTGAGCACAAACGGGAAAGGCAGAAAATAATTTGAAAAGAAGACACAACTTGTTACTGGGCTGGTAGGAGAACATAATTATTTTCTTAGAGACCGTTAGTCACTATCATGAAGCTTTTGCCCTTTGGTAGCAATATATTGAGAATATCATTATCTTCTGGACTGGGGTCGAAGATACTTTTATTCAGTTTGTTTGAGAATTGAACATAAATGATGTGCCCATATGGAAGAAACCCATCAGTCAGTGGCTCTTCTACAATGAGTAGTTATGGACGGAAGGTCTTCAAGCACCAAAGAATAAAGATGATTGTAACGGCCGGGTTAGTGGACCCTCTGGACCACCGCAAGCGGTGGCTACAACCTGGGCGCGGACGTGCCAGGAACGCGGTCAGGTGAGTTTCCAGAGCGAGTCGTCCCACAGCCAGTCCCACGGCCAGCGGCGCCACCCGACCCCAGCAGGCACCCAGGGGAGTGTCTACTGGTGCGCCCGTGGGCCAAGGAGCGGGAACAACCGCTACAATGATTATTATTTATTTTAGAGCATTGATTTCAGGGCACTGTACAAGTCAAGTGATTCAGGTATATAATATAAGACAAATACAATAACTAAATAACACACTGATACGGAAGGAGAGAGGACTTAGAGAGGGTTATTGTTGGTTGTAGGCTATCCTGAAGAGATGGGTATCAGGTTGCATTTGAAACTAGTAAAGGTAGAGTAGTGTCTGATGTGATGGGGCATTGAGTTCCAGAGTATGGGGGGAAGCACGAGAGAAGTCTTGGAAATGGTTGTGCAAGACGCTGACAAGAGGAGAGCATAGAAGAAGGTCCTTTGAATAGTGGAACTTGTGTGAGGGGAGGTATCTGGAGATTAGGTAGAGATGTATGAGGTTATGAAGAGCCATGAAGGTCAAAGATGGGGTTTTGTATCAACTATCAAAGCAGCCTTAAGGTATATTCCTTTCTAATAATGTTATTTCTCTAGGATATGCCATAAAATTGTGACCGGTGGGAATCCGACTTCAGTTTATTGCATGCAGATTGATGTAGTCAACCACCTGGACCTGCAGCCCTATCGCAGTATATTTCCCTGCGTGGTGAGTCTACGAAGGAGCAACACTGCTGTACCTTCAATTTTGAGACCCTGGCTACTTAGTAAGGATTAGCATATCTAAGCAACCATCTCTGGAAAACCAGGATCCTCTGACCAGCATTCTATCAAATGAAGTTGTTATCCATAGGTTGGTCCCACGCCTATCAGAGATGTATGGCTTGTCCTGCAGGAAATCTCCTTACAGATGCACTAGAAATAGCGAGGTTATTGCCTGTTCTGTAGAAGTATATTACCTTCTTTATAGTATTTTTTCCAGTTTGTGTCATGAAAGCACGATAGACTTTTGGTCAAGCAGAGATTGAAAATTGAAAAGAGCGAAATCATATTTTTGACAGGAAATTAAGAATTTTTGATGTCCTAAGATACACGTGTCAGTGTCAATTTAGTGTCATATTTCCGCCGTCTGTTTTTTTTTGACACTTCTCAAAGACCTAGATATCACAAAATCAGAGCTTGGAATATTGCTGTCAAGATAAGATTGATGAAAGTGATGTTCTCTTTATCCCAATATATCGGTATCTATTTCTTCTTCTATCCCTTCATGAAGTTAGGCTTTATGTTGACAGACAGTAAACATGGAGACAATTAAATAGTTTATAGGAGATTGCAGTATGCAGAAAAAAGTTCAGTATTTGAATGAAAAATGTATCAGTAATGAGAGTTAGAAGAGCTTTTGTCAAAGGTTTGTAGCTTCAAAAAGGACTTTTTAGGCTATCTCCAATAATGTCCAAGGTTGTGTCTTCCACCACAAATTGGCAATGTATGTGTCACGTCAGAGGAGGTGCAGTGGGCCCTGACTGTACCCAGCCCACTGTCCCTGCCTACTTGGCATGCTGCCCTAGATGGCAGACTCCAACTGGACGACAAGTCCTACGCTACTAAGTGTGGGGCTGTCAGGGGGAAGCAGAGTCAAACAGTCCGGGTCGGGAACGTAAAAGCCAAGAATCAGAAACCAGAAGAATAACAAGAGACTAGCCAAGGGTCAAAACACTGACGGTAACACGGTACAGAATCAGAGGACAAAACATGGTCAAGAAGCAAGCCAAAGTCAGGTGAGCCGGAGTATACAAACGCACTAGGACATAAGGGGAAACACAAGGGATAACCTTTCACACTGAGCAGGATTAAATGAGGCGCCCGGAGACCGCCCCAGCAGCTGATTGGTGAGGCCTCCGGGCCCCTCTATTGTCCTGTGCGTCACACCCTCTGACCTGATTAGAAGCCGAGCTATCAGTCCTATGCTCTTCAGCCAGGCCTCTCCCTGGGTGTGTCGACCGGCCAGAGGGATTAAGCTCTGCATCGTCTTGCTCCTCCACTGCATGAAACGTGTGCTGTGACATTATGCCCTTTAAAGTTGATTATACACATTAGAAAAGTACAATTTTGTCACCACCCAACATAGAAAATATAGTATGTATGGGAGGGTCCTACTGATGGTTTCCCCAATGGTGAAGAAAGTAGGACCAGATGAGATTTTATTAACTAGGTTCAAAGGGGTTGTCAAATGGAGAAAAAATATATTGTTAACGTCTCTTAATGTGTTGCAATTTACTTTCATAAAATTTTCCCTGGGTTTTCTGCAGTTCTATATCAACTTTGATGACCAGAAGCTTCAGTAGTTCTATATGTTTGGACAGACAGGAATAAATCTCTGTGTAGAGCCCTGGAAATCAGGCGTACAAAGAAATGTGACTCTTTTCGGGCAGACTTAGATGCCTCTCAAGGCTCTCAGTATGAAGTAGTAAACAGGTGGCTTGCATTGACACAGAGATTGGCAAGATAGATGTCACGGTTCATGCCGCGGTCCCTGCCTTGGACCGTCGGGCCTGTCCGTGCCTGCCCTGTCTCTGCTGGGGCTCCCTGTGCAGGGGGCCCAGCAGCCTGTGTTCTGCTATTTTACTTGCCTGTCCTGTCCAAATCTTGTTGCTTCCTGGGTCCTGTCTGTGCACTGTGCCTCCTAAGGCGTTTCGCGGGGGCAGCTTCCTGCCATTTATAGTTTCCTGTTCTGTGCACCTTCCTCTTCACCCCTGACCTCTGGCTATAAGAGGAAGTTCTTGTCTCTACCTGGGTCAGTTCAGTGCGTCTGTTGCTGTGTCCAGCTGCTTCCCATCTTGAGCTCCTGCCAGCATCTCAGGTTGCTTTTGGGAGACTTTAACCCCTGAGATGCTGGCCCAGTGTCTTTGTCATCTGAGCTCCTGGCCGTCCGTCCGTCGTGTCTGTGTCTCCTGTATCCTGCCGTGTTCCTGTCCTGTATGTGCTCTCCTGTTCCTGCCGTGTTCCCTGGTCTGTACCTGATGTGTTACCCGTCCAGTTCCTGCCGTATCCTGTGGGTGCTATGTTTGCGTTTAACCCTCCTGTATCCTGCTGAAACATGTCTGTGTTCCTGTACTCCCCCGCCTGGATTCCTGTCCTGTACCCCGGCTGCCCACCGCAGGTAGCCACGTCAGGGGTAGTGACCTGGGGGTCCCGCAGCCAAGTCCCTCCCGCTTTGCGGCGGGCTCTGGCGAAGACCAGAGGCCCCTTAGACTCCACTCCCTGGCGTGGTCCTCCAGCTACCACCTCACCGGCGGTGATCACAGAGGATCCTCACCCGGATGTCTGCGGTCGGCGCCTCGGCATACGTCTGTCAGCGCCGCACCGTTACAGTATGAACTGACCATGGATTCCGCCAGGGTGACCTGCCCTCTTCTAGAGTGTCTGCACCCGTGGCCTAGCTCATGGTCCACCCCCAGAGCTTACGTTTGCCCAAGCTCATGGTCCACCCAGAGCTTACGTTTGGCCTAGCTCATGGTCCAGCCCAGAGCTTACGTTTGGCCTAGCTCATGGTCCACCCCAGAGCTTACGTTTGGCCTAGCTCATGGTCCAGCCCAGAGCTTACGTTTGGCCTAGCTTATGGTCCAGCCCAGAGTTACGTTTGGCCTAGCTCATGGTCCAGCCAGAGCTTACGTTTGGCCTAGCTTACGGTCCCGCCCTGAGCCTTCTGAGTCCCCCGTGGCTTACGGTCACGCCCTGAGCCTTCTGAGTTCCCGTGGCTTACGGTCCCCCTGAGCCTTCTGATCCCCGTGGCTTACGGTCCCGCCCTGAGCCTTCTGAGTCCCCGTGGCTTACGGTCCCGCCCTGAGCCTTCTGAGTCCCCGTGGCTTACGGCCCGCCCTGAGCTTCTGAGTCCCCGTGGCTTACGGTCCCGCCCTGAACCTTCTGAGTCCCCGTGCCTTACGGTCCCGCCCTGATGCTTCTGAGTCCCCGTGGCTTACGGTCCCGCCCTGAGCCTTCTGAGTCCCCGTGGCTTACGGTCCCGCCCTGAGCCTTCTGAGTCCCCGTGGCTTACGGTCCCGCCCTGAGCCTTCTGAGTCCCCGTGGCTTACGGTCCCGCCCCTGAGCCTTCTGAGTCCCCGTGGCTTACGGTCCCGCCCTAACGGTCCCGCCCTGAGCCTTCTGAGTCCCCGTGGCTTACGGTCCCGCCCTAAAGCCTTCCTGAGTCCCCGTGGCTTACGGTCCCGCCCTGAGCCTTCTGAGTCCCCGTGGCTTACGGTCCCGCCCTGACCTTCTGAGTCCCCGTGGCTTACGGTCCCGCCCTGAGCCTTCTGAGTCCCCGTGGCTTACGGTCCCGCCCTGAGCCTTTCTGAGTCCCCGTGGCTTACGGTCCCGCCCTGAGCCTTCTGAGTCCCCGTGGCTTACGGTCCCGCCCTGAGCCTTCTGAGTCCCCGTGGCTTACGGTCCCGCCCTGAGCCTTCTGAGTCCCGTGGCTTACGGTCCCGCCCTGAGCCTTCTGAGTCCCCGTGGCTTACGGTCCCCCCCTGAGCCTTCTGAGTCCCCGTGGCTTACGGTCCCGCCCTGAGCCTTCTGAGTCCCCGTGGCTTACGGTCCCGCCCTGAGCCTTCTGAGTCCCCGTGGCTTTACGGTCCCGCCCTGAGCCTTCTGATCCCCGTGGCTTACGGTCCCCCCCCGAGCTGTCTGAGTCCCCGTGGCTTACGGTCCCGCCCTGAGCCTTCTGAGTCCCCGTGGCTTGGGGTCCCGCCCTGAGCCTTCTGAGTCCCCGTGGCTTACGGTCCCGCCCTGAGCCTTCTGAGTCCCGTGGCTTACGGTCCCGCCCTGAGCCGTCTGCGGCCCCGGGGCTTACGGCCCCGCCCTGACCCTTCTGAGTCCCGTGGCTTACGGTCCGCCCTGAGCCTTCTGAGTCCCCTGTGGCTTACTGCCCGCCCTGGGTTCCCCTCCCATTTTGCCTAGTGCCCCGCTTGTTCTCCCATGCACCTCCTTTTCTAGGTTTTCCCTATACTGGCTATTATACAGCCTGTACTTGGTTTTGGGGTTGCCCCCGTAGAAGTTGCGGGTCCCTGGCCTATGTGGAATGCCATTCGGTGATTTGGAGGGGGAGGAGGGGGCTTTGAGGGCTTTGAGGGCGGGGTACTGTCACGGTTCATGCCGCGGTAACTGCCTTGGACCGTCGGCCTGTCCGTGCCTGCCATGCTTGCTGGGGCTCCCTGTGCAGGGGTCCCAGCAGCCTGTGTTCTGCTATGTACTTGCCTGTCCTGTCCAGTCTTGTTGCTTCCTGGGTCCTGTCTGTGCACTGTGCCTCCTAAGGCGTGCGCGCGGCAGCTTCCTGCCTATTTATAGTTTCCTGTTCTGTGCACCTTCCTCTTCACCCCTGACCTCTGGCTATAAGAGGAAGTTCTTGTCTCTACTCTGGGTCAGTTCATTGCAGTCTGTTGCTGTGTCCAGCTGCTTCCCATCTTGAGCTCCTGCCAGCATCTCAGGTCTGCTGTTGGAGACTTTAACCCCTGAGATGCTGGTCCAGTGTCTTTGTCATCTGAGCTCCTGGCCGTCCGTCCGTCGTGTCTGTGTCTCCTGTATCCTGCCGTGTTCCTGTCCTGTATGTGCTCTCCTGTTCCTGCCGTGTTCCCTGGTCTGTACCTGATGTGTTACCCGTCCAGTTCCTGCCGTATCCTGTGGTGCTATGTTTACGTTTAACCCTCCTGTATCCTGCTGTACATGTTCCTGTGTTCCTGTACTCCACCGCCTGGATTCCTGTCTTGCACCCCGGCTGTCACCGCAGGTGGCCACGTCAGGGGTAGTGACCTGGGGGTCCCGCAGCCGGGTCCGTCCCGCTTTGCGGCGGGCTCTGGCGGGGACCAGGGGCCCCTTGGACTCCGCTCCCTGGCGTGGTCCTCCGGCTGCCACCTCGCCTGCGGTGATCGCGGGGGATCCACACCCGGATGTCTGCGGTCGGCGCTTCGGCGTACGTCCATCGGCGCCGCACCGTTACAATAGACTAAGCCTAGCAAAGGATCATGGGGCTTGTAGTTTTACATGAAAGGGATACTGCTTTCTAATAGGAGATGCTGCTGCTAAGTTGCAAAGAAGGGAGGCATACAGCACAGAAAAAGCACAAAATATTACAGATATCACATGGAGATGGATGAAAAGTCAGGCAAGAAATATAAGAATTTAATGGGAAGGACAATCTGTTTATCTCAAGGTCCGAGGGCCGAATCTGGGACACCATGCTCTTTTATGTAGCTTAGACACAGCTGGTGTGCAACTCACAGGCATTGGCACAGCTCTGACAGCCCATCAACACAACTAGTCACCCAACAATGGCCTTTTGAGGGCAACCACAATGCTGTTGTGGGCAACGGTGAAAATGAGTTTGACACCCCTGATCTAAGATGTTTGCTCAGAGCTGGTACCCCTATGTGTCATGTTAATCTAAACTGTAGACCTGTCTTCACCAGGTGTCTTCTTACTTTCCGACCTACTAGTGCTGTGTGGGATGCAAGGCCAGACAGTTTCTTTGACAACCTCATACCTTTAGTCTTTCTATGTAACCTGCTGTCCACTCAGCTAAAGTAAAAATCTGACAGCTGAGAAGAGATTTGTGCTAGAGCAACGTGAGAAGTGAGCTGGACAATTTGTGATCAGAATCATTTAAAATTCCACAAACTATGTCTTCTCCTTGTAGTCTGTCCTTTACCATGATGGTGAAAGTCCGAGAAACAGGGATTGATTGAATTTGAACAACAAAATATGAGAAGAGCAAGGAGAGGATTGCACTGAAAGACATTGCTCCTCTCCTAACTTCATGGGAAGAAATGCAACAGTAGAAGTTTGTGCGTGTCTGTACTGAGCAAAGTGCATGGAAGGAAATAAATTATTGAAACCTGCATCTGGTAATGCCCTCTCCAGCGATTGTATATCCTATAAGATATTTATCCTTTCTTCCTCTCATTTATAACTATCTGTGTGTGCTGTAAACTGATTTAGATATCACATTAACCCTCCTCCTTACATCCTTCTTCATTTCATCTGTCTTTCTTTTTTTCTTTTCCATTTCTATCCAACATTTCTTATTTTTCATCCTCTTTCCTCCTTTTCTTATTTCTCATTCTTTCTTCTTTCTTTCTTTCTTTCTTTCCTTTTCTTTCTTTCTTTCCTTTTCTTTCTTTCTTTCTTTCTTCTCTTCTTTCCTTTTCTTCTTCTTTCTTCCTTTTCCATTTCTTTCCTCCTCTTATTTCTCATCCTATTTCCTTCTTTCTTTCCTCCTTCTCTTATTTCTCATTCTCTTTCCTTCTTTCTTTCCTCCTTTTCTTATTTCTCATCATCTTGTCTTCTTTCTTTTCTCGTTTTCCTATTTCTCATTCTCTTGTCTTCTTTCTTTTCTCCTTTTCCTATTTCTCATTCTCTTTCTTTCTTTCTTTCCTCCTTTTCTTATTTGTCATCCTCTTTCCTTCTTTCTTTTATCCTTTCCTTCTTTTTTTCTTCATTACTGTTAGGTTATGTTCACACAATGTACTGCGGCGCGGGGGGGCTGGCAGCCCGCCGGGCCCACTGAAATTCATTGCTCACAGCGCGTATTCACCACAAGTAATTGACATGTCACTTATCTCTACGGGCGTACAATACGATCGTATTGTACGAGCGGGGAGAGGAGGCGTAATCCATAGTTCTCTATAAGAACAATGGATAACCGTAATTTCGGCGCGCATCTCGCTCGTATTACAGCACAAATACGCGGCGAAATGTGCGCCAAAATTACCCCGTGTGAACATACCCTTAGGGTATGTTCACACAGCTTATTGCAGCACGTATAGTACGCGCCACAATACACTGGGTGCTTTGTAACCACGCGCTGATCAGCGCATAATTCCAACGCACGGGAGGGCAGCACCCGGCCGGCCCCATTGACTTACATTGTCAGCAGCACGCAAGCGCCGCGAACAATTGACATGTCAATTCTTCCTCGCGCGTACAATACGATTGTATTGTACGCACGGGGAGACGATGCGTAATCCTTAGCTCTCTTTGACAGTTATGAATTGCCATAATTGCGGTGCACAGTTCGCCGCATATAAAGCGAAATACGCTGCGAAATGCGTGCCAAAATATGTGCCAATTTAAGCCATATGAACATACCCTTAGGGACTCCCAGAGACAGTAAACAGATAGGGACAGACAGACAGTGCACCCTAGCATTAAGTCCCCCAAGGCTCTCCCTGCATGCTTGCTGACCCGACCCAACCCGAATCGGTCATCGACAATTAGCCGGTGGTCCCTACCATGAAAAGCATACGGACAGACAAGACGGAGAGTCAGGCTAAAATAGGTGAGAACCAGAGAGAGCAGAGAAAGTACCAAAGCAGCAGGCAATAAACGTATGCCAAAGAGGTGAGCACAAAGCCAGAAAACCAAAATATATACCAAGAGCACCAGCTCAAGCACAGGCTATAACCGGCAATGCATCTGAGCCGGCGTGGTCCCGGTCCAGGCTGTGACTGGACCCAGAGCCGTCTTAACAGCATTGTGGGCCCCTGGGCAGAGCTGTGAACTGGGCCCCCCAACCTACGCAGAATACAGATGTACGCAGAATACAGAACACATCACTTATACCAAAAAGTAAACACCATAAAAACAAACACTGCAAACACGGTGCAAGTACATTTTTTGACATTTCACCCCACTTTTTTCAGATTCCCAGCACATTACATGATGCGTTCATGGCACCATTAAAACAACATCTTGTCACACAAAAAACAAGCCCTCTTTTTTATGTGTAAAAAAAAAAACAACTCTTTTAGCAGAAAATTTACATACCCCAAACCCGGGCCGATTTTTTGCTCAGGCTGCTCTGACTTGAAAACGCCCCCCC